>VXAB01012926.1:109194-133621 GCA_013399175.1 Odontophorus gujanensis
CGGGGGGAGCCGGGCAGAGCTGAGGAGCGGCGAAGGCGGGAGCGGGGTCCGGCCGGGCCGGGGGAAGATGGCCGCGGGGACCGCCGTGTTTGGGCCGCCGCGGGTGGGACCGTGGGGCTGCGCTTCCCCGTCCGGAGAGGCCCCGGTGTTACGCGGCTGCGGGATTTGGAAGCGGTTCCGGAGCGGAGTCCGCGTCCGTCGCGCGGCGCTGGGACGGAGCGGTGCGGAGCGCTCCGTGCGGGAGCGGCACGGCTCTGCCCGCGGTCCGGCCGCCGTGCGCTTCGCGGCCGCGCTGCAGGCGGTGTGCAGGGCCGCCCCAGCCTGGCGTTGGAGCTCCGGTACGCCTGAGCGCGCCGCTGCCCGTGGGGGCGGCCTCGCCATGCCGGGCCGTAGCGAACAGAAAGGAAGTGCTGTACCTGAGTTGTTCGTCACGGCTCTGCTCGGTTACTCTGAGCAGACGCAGCGTTTGTGCCTCGTTGTCTTTCTCCGAGCAGTCTGCAGCGAGGCTTCATTTGTAAAGGCTGCGTCCCGTGGGTGATGCGGTACAGGGCTTTGGTAGCCCCGGGTTTTCTCCCTGTTTCTGCCGCTGTCCCTCTCGGGGGAGGTTAGGCAAGTCACTTTGTTGTGCGGCTGCTGGAACTCTGGGCGTTTATCACTGGTTACGTACAGAGCTATCTAACGTTATTGCCCCCTTCTCCTTGGGGCAGGAAATGCACAATCAAGCTGGTGAGCTCAGTCAGGTGATTCTAATGTACCCAGGTTCCAGATCCCGCGGGCATTGCCACACATGAGCCACCCCATCACTTTTAACAGGCTGCACATTACTCTGGTACCTCCCTGGAGGTGGTTCCTGCTGCAGGCTCCCTGATGGTAGCTCTTGCTCCTTTTGTTTTCCCTGTTGTTGGTACACGAGCAAGAGCATGGATCCCAGGATGACTCCTGTGTGCACTGGTTCCCTGCTGTCATTCCTCCCTTCTCCTCCTGCTCGGTTTTGGGGTTGTACTTAACTGAACGTGCTGAAAGTGGTTTAAGGATGCTGGCAGGCATGTGCTCTGTGAGATGGCAGAGGTGGGGAGTTGGGGTTGCAGTGTGTTGGATGCAGCCAGGCTTCTCAGCTGAGACACTGTGTGTTCCCTGTAAACACTTCAGCATGTTTTGACTCTGCAGATTTTTGTCTTGGAGTTCTGAATGTTGCTTTGCCTGAGTACTTACTGGAAATATTTCTTCTTCAGGTGGACTTTCTGTAAGCTTTTTGCACTATTAATGGCAGCTTACTAGATTTTTACAGTAAATGCTTGTTCTGCTCCTCTTCTCCTTCCATGCCTTGGAGCAGGAAGGAATATTAACAAGTGCAGTCTTCTGCAGGGGAAGCAACTGTAGGTATGCAGCTGGTGTTTGATTCTCCCCCCAGTTTCCTTTCAGTACCTCTGTGAAGGTACCCAGCGCAGCTGTATGTGCATGTCAGGCACACAGCAGCCTGAGAGCCCTGGTCTGTAGCAGTGGCATGTGCTGAGCCCTCCTGGGAAGGAAGACCTGTGCAATTCTGAGAAAGCCCTGCAAAGCCTGATGTGCTGCCGTGTGTAACACTTGTAGAAGTTGGAGCTGGCTTTGTTTAAATGTATGCACAAAGTTTATTATCTCTTCACGCTGTAATGGTGGAGGGTAAATATTTAAATGGGTGTGTGAGTCACGTAGGATGTGTCTTAGATGGGCTGCAAGCAAAATAAATAGGATTTCATTCACGTTGTGGAAGTTTGCACAAAATGATCTTTTTATTTTATGGATTATTGCCTAGATCTAAGTGACAAACCTCGTGATGTTATCTGGTCTGCCTGAAGGTCTGCTGGTTTCAGTGGATCTGGTTTCTGCCTCGTGCTCTGTGTTGTGGAGAGCTTTGATAGCTTCAACAAATTGTTTAGAAATTATTGCAAGAGGTGGAAAATATCTCAAACAGTACGAAATATTGGGACAAAGGTTTTGTTTGCAGTTTAATGTCAGGGAGGCCAGGTGGTGTATCGGCACTGCAAATCAGTAGTTAGAGAATCTGGCTAAATTCTTCAGGATTTATCAACATAACAAGAGGCAGAAACCAAAACAGAACTTGCTTCAGGTCATCAGCTAATGAACTGCAGAAACCTGGAAGAAATTCCGTACCCAAGTGTGATTTTTACCTTGCTGGTGCAACTGATGTGGTATTACTTTGCTTTGAGGCATCTGGCATATCCCCCAGGATTACGTCTCCTCGTTCATTACCGCTCCGTTTGTGGCACAGTAACTTCCATCTACACTTTTAATAGCTGTTGTTCTTTTCTTCAGATTGCTTTCAACTCTCCTACTCTGCTGTGTTTCCTATAATTACTGCTTTTAGAAGAAAAATGCCATTTGCTAACTGGAAGGGTCATGGATCTGTCACGTTCTGCTGACTGTGAAACAACTCAGTGTGTTTCTTCTTGTTTTCTGACTGCAGGAAAGCCCATATTTTCAGTGGACATTCACCCAGATGGGACCAAGTTTGCAACAGGAGGACAAGGTATGTTTACTCCCTGAGGAAGCCAGACCCTTGGGCCATGATTGCAAAGGCACCATACTTCCTTCTTCTAGACCCATTTACAAACACATCAGTGTATCTCAGAGGTATCAGTCATTAGGAACACTGAAGAGTGTGTTGTCACTGCAGAAGGCAGGGTTACGTTTTCTGATCTCTGCATCCTCTTGTACATCAGCTGGGGTGGTGCTGCAATATCTGAGTAGTGGCTGTAATGACCAAATCTCTTTTGTATTTGCAGAGGAGCTGAGTATGAAGTTTGGCTTTTTGAACTGCTAAATGGAAAAATCAAAGTGTATAAATGGAACAGCTCAAGATGCAGAATTATTTGCTGTTGTCACACAAATATGTGGTTATTTTAGCCAACAAAATTGTTTTCAGATTTTGAATGTACACTCTCATTTGTTAAATACAGTTTTACTATGTGTATGGTTCGTGCCTATAGTTGGTATTATTGTCACTTGGTGTTGTTATATTGTTGCATATGAGTGATTCTTTATCACAGCTTTGTCACTGAACTTTCAGGAGTACTTCTTTGTAAACTGTGTCAGAGTGGCATCAGTATTCACATGTTTCCAAAATTGCCACTACAGCAGTGGTTAAATCCCTGTCTGCTCCCCTGCCACTGTTAAGTTCAGCTGTTTTGCCTTTTGCATGTATTTAAAAGGAGGACCTCTTGTTCGTCTGCAGGTCAGGATTCTGGGAAAGTTGTGATCTGGAATATGGCCCCTGTCCTGAAAGAGGAAGATGAAAAGAATGAAAATATTCCCAAGATGCTTTGTCAGATGGACAATCACTTAGGTAGGTAGATGTGCTTGTTCCTTTGTGCTGGCTGTTTGTTGTTTACCAAAGCATTCCATCTGTCCGTGATTACAAGAATTGTGTTCTGCCCAGTGGTAAAGATTGAGAGCCAGCAGAGGGGTCTCATGCTTTGGCTGGATGTGTTTTTAGGTATTGAGTAGAAAATGTTAAGATTTGAAAAAAAATGCATAGAGAAATACAGATAGCATGAGAAAATCTGCAGATTTCCAGTGCTGAGTGCTTGACATGATTGATAACACACGTTCTGAGAAACTGGAGGCTCTGAGGGATGGGGTGAGGGATAAGCATGAAGAAAATACAATATGAAGTATATCATTAATAGTTCCAGATTATTCCACACTTATCACACATCATAACTGGAACAAGTATGGTTACCTGAACAAGCTATCCCTTTTCTTCAAGATGTATGTTTTTTTTCTTTGGCCTCTTAACTCCCACTTAGTTTTCCCCAGGCAGTTTCCTTTGTTAGATGAATATGCATCTTTCCCCCTTTTAAGTCACATTTAGTGATTCTTTTAAATAATGAATAGTTTTTAAAAAATAAAGAGTTCCTCAACTGCCACTTAAGGGTAAGTTGCAATTCATTTATCTAAAGCAAAGTGCCTTGAGAAGAGAAAACAGACTTAAGTCTTAAAGGTCTCCTGGCAAGCTTTACCTATTATCAATGCTTTCCCTGTTCTAGAAGAATCCATTCTCATTTTTCAACTGACAAGCTTTCTTTTCTAAATTTCAGCTTGTGTGAACTGCGTGCGATGGTCGAACAATGGAGTTTATTTGGCTTCTGGGGGAGATGACAAACTGATCATGGTGTGGAAGCGAGCTGCGTAAGCATGTTTCTTCCTTCTCAGTTTTGTATTTTGGTTCAAACAGGCGACAATGTTGAGTCCATTAGCATTTCTGAAATGGAAGTGTACTGTGCAGATGGTTTTTCCTTAGAAAGCATGTGGAAAACATGAGATGGTTCTGTTGGGAACTGTTTTTTTCTGTTTTGATTAGGTACATTGGACCCAGCACTGTGTTTGGTTCTAGTAGCAAACTCACTAATGTTGAGCAGTGGAGGTGTGTATCAATCCTCAGAAGCCATTCAGGAGGTAAGTGAGCAGCTGTAGAATGAATGTAATTTGTGTGCATGCTTTGTAATGAAGTGAGTGTGTTACAGCATATACTATTACTTTTCTGTTCAACGCAAGACAAATTACATGCATTAGTACCTTTATAGTCACTAAATATTGCATTTCTCTATTTTGAACTTCTTTTTTGGCCTCAGTCTCAGTTTGCTATGTTCTGCCTTGCCTCCCACTCTCATTATTTCTTGATGACGAAAAAAATGTTGCCCAAGTTCCTCTAAAAAAGATTTTTGGGTTCTCTGGTGGTGTCTTACACAGAAACTTTTTCTAAACAGATGTCATGGATGTAGCATGGTCTCCGCATGATGCTTGGCTCGCATCCTGTAGTGTGGATAACACTGTTGTCATCTGGAATGCTGTCAAATTTCCAGGTGAGAAATCTTATGTTTCAGATGTGCAAGTATGTAATACTTTGCAGTGAAGTCTGTGGGTGTGTTTCACTGGCAGTGCCCATGTGGATGTGGGTTGTCTGCTTTTTGAGATGACACACTTGCAATATGCTGAGTTCCCTCTTCCAAGTTTGCTTATTGGTGATCATGGATTCCATGCTGCTGGAGGTAAGCTACGCTCGAATTATGCTCCTGATTTTTCAAGGAAGTCATTGTTACTTGTATTTTCTTTGTCTTCTCTGTAATTTCACAATTACATACAACTTCAGCTTGATATTTCTACTTACGTATGTGTGTTTTTTCCTCGTAGACTTTATACCCACAGGACTTCTCATCCCTTCACCTCTGGGGACCCACTACCTTACTTATCCCACTTAAAATGTTGCTGTTTAATAACCAGTGTGCCTTTACATAATGAAGGGAAGAAAGAAGGTCGAGGGGAATGTTTGCACTCTCTTCTGTCACGGCAGCAAAAGCTCATGATTCTTGCTCTTGAGAAGTGTTCCTTCTTTTGCTGCAGTGCTGGCAGCTCCCCTGGGCCCACAGCCTCCAGCTGACCTGTGGGGATCTGCAGCACTTAAGGAGCACCTGCTTCTATTTGGCTGCTTCTCATTAGTAACTTGGTGTGAGCTGAAACTCCCATTGTGTGCTGCC
Source organism: Odontophorus gujanensis (assembly GCA_013399175.1). Taxonomy (NCBI): domain Eukaryota; kingdom Metazoa; phylum Chordata; class Aves; order Galliformes; family Odontophoridae; genus Odontophorus; species Odontophorus gujanensis. The sequence goes on from VXAB01012926.1 coordinate 114,732, forward strand.
CAGGCAATGCAATTTATTTTAGGGTCACTGCCCATACTGATGTTGGAGGTTTTACACCTTCAAGCTAACTGTAGCCTGTGCAGTACTCTCAGCCTCTCCTCTAACAGGATGATAAGCAGGAGATTGCCAGACCTTGTAGCATATTTTCAGGCAATATTTTCTATTTTTTCAGTCACAGGTAGTAAGAAGCTGATTTTGTTGTGATAATCTTTGGGTCCTGAAGAAAGGATGAATGTTTAATTGAAGTTCCAGTTAAACTGCTGCTTTAAAAAGGTTATTTTTTTTTTGTTGTTGTTGTTGGTACGTAAATTCTTGCCACTTTGAAAGGGCATTCTGGCTTGGTGAAGGGGCTGACCTGGGATCCTGTTGGAAAATACATTGCCTCTCAGGCTGATGATCGGAGTTTGAAAGTGTGGCGGACGATGGACTGGCAGCTGGAAACTAGCATCACAAAACCCTTTGATGAGGTACTTGAGAATATGTGACCATTCAAAGTGAATTCCTGCAGAGTGAATGAAAACTGTTAGAATAACTCTGGTTCTGAAGCAGCATTAGCTAGTGTCATTTGATTTAGCACTGTCAAAATATCTGGTGGTAGATTCAAAAGGGAATGTGGAGGGAAACTTTCTCATGTAACGTGTCGTTAAATTGAGACTCTTATCACCACTGAATGTCCTTGATGCCAAAGATATATCTGGTTGTGTAAGCAACTAGATGCCTGGAAACATGGAGGTTATTCCAGGGAAGAACTGACACAAACCAATTGCACTGCTTTTGTGTTCTTCCCTATGCATCTTCTATTGGCCATTATCACAAACGTAGGGGAGGGATCTTTGGCCTCTTCTTATCTGATGACTTCGATCAGGAGGTCAAACTTCTGGGGAGAAACTGCAGCTGAGTGGACTGTTGTTGAGTGGAACATGTTGCATGGTGACATGACAGTGTCATAGTGCAATTACTCTTAGGAATAGACTGTGTCTGAATACACATGATGTGTGGCAAGCTGAAGACTCATGGTTAGCAACTGGTGTGCTGCAGCCCTGAGACTGGCTAGAACTGGGTTCATTACTGAGTGTGCCATTACTGAGTGTGCTGTGTGCAACGAGTCTTGTGTTTTGTTTCCTTCAAAACCAGTTCCCTAGATACCTTCTGTTAAAAGCTTTGTAAGTTGTTCTACATCACCTGTATAAACATGGCTGAAGTGCTGAGAAGTGTATGTACAGTCTTTCTTTTATGGACACAGAAGACTTTGTTATTGCATTTCCTAAGTCTAAAATTTAAATGTTTTAAAAAGTGTGTGTATATTTTACCAGACACATTAAGCTCTAGGATGCTTTTTGGCATTATTTCCTCAGTGTGGAGGGACAACACATGTGTTACGTCTTAGCTGGTCACCAGATGGTCACTATCTCGTTTCTGCTCATGCCATGAATAATTCTGGACCTACTGCTCAGATCATCGAGAGAGATGGGTGGAAAACCAACATGGATTTTGTAGGGCATCGGAAGGCAGTTACGGTAGTGGTGAGTGAATGATAATAATTTATTCCTGGAGTAAAATGTCTAAGATGTGCTTTTTGGTCATTGTATGCACAAGTGGGACGAGAGAGGGAGATGGGTGGCAAGCTTGTAAATTAAAATGTGGTGGTGTTTAATACATTTCAGCTTTAACATTGGAAACAATAGACCTGCTCTTGTGATATGAGAACTGGATGCAGGTGAACAAGACAATAAGGGGGAAGTACAGGAGCAGGTTAGCTGTTGGAGGCCAGCTTTGTTAGCTGTTCAGTGACTTAGGTTTCTGTTGGGTTCCTGATCACTAGCTCACTGGCTAGGGGCTTCATTTCCATAAATTGGTTTTCTTTTTCACTCCTAACTGGAAAGCTTGTTTTTAAGGCAGATGTACTAAAATATGATCACTCTAATAACAAAACTTGTGGCCTCTCACTTGTTCAGAAATTCAATCCAAAAATTTTCAAGAAGAAACAAAAGAATGGGAGCTCTACCAAATCAAGTTGTCCCTACTGCTGCTGTGCTGTTGGCAGTAAGGATCGATCTCTTTCTGTCTGGGTAAGTGTGTTTGCCTTCTTTGATTAACACGGTCGTTTGGATAGCTTGAGGGCTTAGTACAAAGGTCATATGTACAGCATTAGGTCTTTTACTTAGATTTGTATTTATTTTTTGTTCTTGGTTCTGAGAGGATTAAATGGGGGAAAGGAAGTGCATTGGTAGTAGTTTATTTCAGAAATTCAGTGTTCTGGAGCTAAGAACAGCTAGAGGCCAATGACAGAGTATGCTATGGTGGTAAAGGGGGAACTGTTAAGGGAAATAATGTGTTACTTCTGCTAATAGACATAATTCAGCCCTATTTCCTTCCAGTATCTTTACTCGTTCTTCATGTGAGTCCTAAAGAAAAAGATTGTACTTTCACTCCCTATTTAGCTCACTTATTTTTTTTTTTAAATCGCTTATGGAGTCTAGTTTTGATCATCTTGCTTTTCATAGGTACAAGGAGAGTTTAGCAGGTACAGCACAGCTGTTTCTGAGCATATGTGTCTCATCTTTGTGCTCTGTTCTGGCTTTAATCCCTGGCTTCTGTCTTTGCTGTGAAAATTAATGCATAAGTGAATGAGCTTTTTAAACATACTTTCAAGTTTTCAATTTCTAGCTTAAGTTTTACTTCAAAAATCTGAACTGAAGTTTTATTCTGTCTGAGACAGGAGTGACTATTCCCACATCTACAAATGCAAGTGGTTTGTTTGGTAGCAAAGAGCAGAGAATAAGTTCAACTGATTGTAAGGGTTTGTAATGAGAATGTGGCCCAGAACGCAGCAATTGCTAACTGCACTCTACTATTTATAGATTCCAGAGTGGTATCTATTCATCAGTCATTAAATGCATAGCACTAAATCTCTTTCTGGCCTTGCTACCAGTGCACACCCATATCCAAGTGTCGCTATTGGTATATTTTATTCTATATTTATACTATGATCTCATGTAGGGTGTCTGTTGAAGTTTCACTAAGTATTGTAGAGATACAGTTATAGGCAGTTGTTACCCTGAAGAGCTGTAGGAATGTATACAGCACAGACCTAGGAGGGAAGCATAAAAGGAGCTGCTGGACAAGACACACTACATCTGTGTACCAATGAGCATGAAACTTTCTAGATCAATTTGTCTCCTCCTGCTTCTTCTTGGTTGTATTATGTGCTGTAAACATCAAGTTCATTGGCTTAACGTCAAGGAGATTAGAATCTCTTATTTAGAGCAGCCTACTGGAGTTTTCATGATCAGTTCTTTATGACTAAGCTGATCTGTTAAGTGTAGAAAAATCCTCCTTATGAATAACTGTGAGTGAATTTCCTCTGCTATTGGCAGGCATCACGTACTTGGGCAGGTGGTCTGGGTGAAGACATGAAACCTAATCTGTCTTCCTCTTGTGCTGTCAGTTTGCAACATCCTTATCTCAATAAAGCTTAGAATAGAATCTTTCTTAGCATCTGTGGAATTACTTTTTGAGTGGTAGAAAGCTCTATGACTGCAGTAGAAGGACTAAGTTGGTGAAGACATTTTGTATTTCAAAAAGGAGTGGAAGATTGAATGTCAGCCTTTCTCCAGAGCTTTCTGTGCTAGTAAGGAGATATCTGAAGGGCCAGGTTAGCTATTACACTGTCAAGGAGGCAGCTGTCTTTTGGCCTAGTCTTGTTTGGAGAATATTGGTAGACTACAGTAAAGTGGTAATGTGGTAATGTTTGTGGTAGCATAGAACTTCTACATCTGAGTGTTGTTTTTTTCTGTTTTAAGCTCACATGTCTGAAACGACCTTTAGTTGTCATACATGAGCTGTTCGACAAGTCTATCATGGATATCTCCTGGTAAGTTGATGTCTTACAGAATGTCATTGTCAGCTTTGGGAAGACACGTTAACTGAAAATTCATCAAAATAGGACAGACTGTATCTGTAGGAACACAAATACTTAATTCCTGAAGTTTTTGGTTCTCCTGCAACATCTTTGTTGTTATGACATTAGTTGTTATGACGGGGTCACTTCAGCATGTATGACATCAGAACTGAACAAAAACTCCTGTGTTTAGGAAATAGGATGGCTGTTGGCCTACCTCACAGCTGGGACAAACCAGCATCAAAGACCTGGGTCTGAGGAGGGCAGAACATAACAGTTTTTTTGCAACGAGACCTAAATAATAAGGAAGTAATAAACATGGCACCACTCTGTAAGTGGTATTAAAAATAAACAAAAGAAACCCAACACTGCACCTACACATCAGGTGATTTACAGAATTTGGGGCTCTGTATATTGTTTATAAAAAACAGTATTTTTTCATAGTATGCACACAGCTGATTACATAGGTTGTGTTAATTCAGGTGCTTTCTAGCTTTTGAAAGGTGCTTCTTACAAAGCTACCTTTGTAGCTGTGACACTGTGTTCCTGCACTGTGAATTTTAAAGCTTACGATTGCTGTAGGTTCCCACTTTCTGTATGCTGTATGAATTTTGCTGTGAAGCTCAGAGAAGCACAAAAAAACAAATTCAAATCAAAAACATTTTGCTTTCTTACATAAAGGCCAAAAAAGAGAATGTTTCCTGAGAGCTGCTGTTGTTGTACAGTAGCTTCAAATAGCTTTGCTTTCCTGTAGTGTTTTTTATTTTTCCATCTGCAAATTGCACATTTTCAATGGCATAAAGTCATTGGGAGTAATAGCTGGTTAACGTTTTGCTGTTTAAGAGGAAAGAGTTCTGTGGGATGTATGAGATAAACAAAGGTTCATCAGGAAGCTTATTATTTTATATCCTGTTTACAAATTGAAACGTATGGCTAAAATGCCAATAATATGGAGTATTCCCAGAAATGCATTCCAGTTCTTTGTCCAATTCTAAAAACAGGCTGATTAAATTCAGAGAAATCTGAAGCTATTCTGCTACAGCTGCCTGCTTTCTGGCTTGGAGCTGCAGGCTTGAGTCCATCATTACAATGTCTGAGTGCCACAATGTCTGTTATTTGTTTCTCATGAGTGATGAAGCTTTGTCTTCCACGGGTCTCTAAAGCATGACCCAAAGTGGCAATTTTAAGACACTTAAAAAGTGTATCAGCTGATCTGCTGAAGTCACTTCCCTTCACCCAGTTCTGCTGGAACACAAATTCTCTGTGCCTCTTTTGAAGCAAATATATTTACATTTTTCTCTCATTGTTCACAATGTGTGTTTCAGATGATATCCTTTTACCACTACAGAAAGTTTTCTGTGGTGCTGATCGTGCCATGGGGTGTACTGTTCTAAAGCCATCTTCCCACATTCAGTCTCTGATCTGCCTTTTTTCAGGGATGAGCACACAGACCCTTGCTGTCCATTGCCTTTTCTCCTCCTGTCCCATTTCTCTGGTTTCATCAGTGTTTCCTGTGATAATATACCTTAGGCAAAATGGCTTTTTATTCTGAAATGTAATATATGGTCCCTTCATATCAACAAAAAAGAAACAAACAAAGGTGAATCTTTATCCCCTTCAGGACCCTCAATGGACTTGGAATCTTGGTATGTTCCATGGATGGGTCTGTGGCGTTCTTAGACTTCTCCCAGGATGAGCTTGGAGATCCACTCAGTGAGGAGGAAAAGGTACAGTAAACACTCCTGAGAGTCTGTGATTATATATAAGGGGTGTATTGATTCAATTAAAATGGTGGAATATTCATAGAAATATGTAGTGACTGATTTTCTTATCATAGAAAAATGTGATCTTGTTTACTTTAAAAATACAAAGGAATGAATTTATGGTGTTAGCTTCTATTCTGGAAAGAAAGTGTAGTTGGAAAACATCCTCCTGCTTACGCATCATTATGTTTCAGTAATGATTTGACCAAAGAAACAAGGAGTGGGTGCTTCAAAACACTTTAAAATTACTCTTTGACTTGCTTATGTGCAAACCTTTTTAAACTGATTTACCATTGGCTGTTTTTAACTCTTATTGCTATTAGCAACTAAGGCTTTGAGTTCTAATTAGTGTACTGATTTATTATTAGCTCAAAATGTAAAAAAAGGAAAGAAAGTGTTTAGTTTATAAATGATAGAGGACACGTATCGAATCGTCTTTCCATTAGATGGATGTGGTTCCTTTACACCACATGATGTCGTGTTGGCAGTTGTAGTCACTCTTTGTGTTACGTTTCTGACACTCACAGAGCAACATTCACCAGTCCACGTATGGTAAAAGCCTAGCTATAATGACTGAAGCTCAACTGTCTACAACCATCATTGAGAATCCAGAGATGCTCAAATATCAACAGAGGCAGCAGCAGCAGCAGGTGGAGCAGAAGAATGCATCAATAAGGGAAGCATCTGGGGCTGCAACCTCAGCTCCCAAAGTGGCAAGCATGGTTAATGGAGAGAGTTTAGAGGACATTAGAAAGGTAGGTGCTCCTGGATAGTTACTTCATAGCATCAAGTAGAAAGTCAGTAAATAGCAAAATGTTTGTGACAAAAGAGGCTTCTGCAGCCTTATCTGTGTTGAATAGATCTAGAATTGGAAATGGCTGTGCCTGAATTAAAAATGAGAAGTAATGTATGCTATGTTATAGCCTGACAGCAGTAATCAGGACTAGAATCCACTGCATATTCTAACATGTGAACTTAGAAGAGCCTACTTAAAACAGAAAAAAAGGTTATGTTACAAAAATGTACTTATAATTGAACCATCATATGTGCAGTAACATCCTGTTTATCAGAAATAGTGATTAAATGCATTTCCCAACAGAATCTCTTAAAAAAGCAAGTTGAAACACGAACAGCAGATGGCCGGAGAAGGATCACACCTCTCTGCATAGCACAGCTGGACACTGGGTACATTTGCAAGTAGTTTCTAAAACCACTAAAGCTATAGTATTTTCTTAATAGATAAGGCAAACTCTCATTATCTACCCCTGTAGATGAGTGAACATTACTGAAGCATTGCAGGTTCGTATTGGTGTTGATGCTAGCTTTATCTTCATTTGCATATGAAGAAGGGCTCTGGGAAGTTGGTTACTGGTGGTTTGTTTAGGCCATGTGTCTGTTTTTGTGTGCTTTTGTGTATGTATACAAAACATATAATGAAAATATCTCTGCACACGGCAGAGGGAGAAGTGGGAGGACTTTTGACTACAATGGTTTTCTCTCCGTTATTTTTGAAGTGTTTTGAAGAAATCTATTTGTTGTTTGTCTTTTACTTAGGGATTTTTCTACAGCATTTTTCAATAGCATCCCAATATCTGGCACCCTGGCTGGCTCAATAATGTCTTCTCAAAACAACCAGCAGCTCATGTCATTAGATTCTAATGCAGCAAACTCCCTTAATACTTCAAAGCCTTCTGTAGAGCCAACAGCTGCCAGTATAAAATCAACAGATGATGCAACCAATAAAGATGGGTCAGTATTTGCAGAAGTTTTGTTTTTCATTTGTATGGTTTTGATTTAATTCTTGTTTTGTTTCTGTCATCAATCAGTCATTACAGTGATTTTCTTACCCCAAAACTTTAAGATTCGAGCATTGGGATTTTATTAGTATTTGTTTACTTACCTAGTGAGAAATCAGTAATGAATAAATTCACATGCTTAGTTCTGAAAATGAATTCAGTGCAATAATATACAACTGACTGTGAGCTAATACTCTAACAAAGTGGCTTGGTTATAGAATACTGGATTGCTATTTGAAGAAAGTTTTCTTTCCAGCAACGAAAGTAATGACGTCTGATTTCCATTGAGTTCTGTCCTGTTTCCCCTAGATCTCCTTTCCTTAAGCACAGTAATATTTCTTCCCTACGTAACAACACCATTCAGAAGAGAGAGAGCAGAGTGACTGGCTTTGTTAGTGCACGTATACTGATTTGCCAGCATGACTTTCAAATTAATTGTGGAACAAATAAACTTTACTTGCTTTTTCCTCGGTGGTAATGCTGATCTTCCCCTCCCCCCAATATATTTTTGTAGCATTTGTAGGAGCATGATGTCATTAAAACCTCTGCTACTCCATTAAATGTAGTTGAAATTGGTCATAAATTAAAGAGTGAGTGGGTAGGCCATGAGGAATGATTGACAGATGAAATTAAGTCTCCTTTTCTTTAGAAATCGGGCTTCTAACTGCTCTTTAGAGCAAATATCGGTTATCTTAGAGCCCTTTGTTCCCCTGAATGGATTGAAAAATCTCTTAAGTAAACAGCTATTCAAATAACACATCCCTGGAATGCTTTAGTGTGGGGAAAACACATTCCTCTGTCTTAGTCATGCTTGGGAAAAGCATCATAAATTGTTCGGATTTTTCAGCAAGAAAATTAAACCTTGGCATGAAATGTTTCAGCGCAAATTCTTTGATTGATATACAGTGGAGTATAATCCTATAAAGGAAAGTGATAACCTGAAGAATGGATAAAACCAGAAATCCCAGTCGTTATTTAAAATAGCAAAGCTTTCTGCTTGGGAATGTAAGAACCAGCTAAGAATTTAGTTCCTGAGTTAAAAATACTGGAATGAGTTAGTTAAGAGTTAGAATGAGCCAGTTAAGGTCTCTTTATTTAGATATATCTAGATTAAGTGGCAAGATCTTAGCTCAGAGATGCATTGTAAAAAGGTTTTGAGAGTAGACAAAGTTCAGAATATGTTGACACACAAAGGTGAAAAAGTGTATTATAATTCACATATATATGAGTGAAAAGTTTTGAATATTATTTCTAACCAAGTAATGAATGCTTGGTGGTTGTTATGAGCAATGTAGGCTACAAACAGTAAATTTCTTTCAATCTTTGTTCTTGCATCCCTTTTATTGACAGTGTAAATGCTACCTCTGTTTCAACTGCTCCTCCTGCATCATCTTCCTCTGTGTTGACAACTCCATCCAAGATTGAACCTATGAAAGCATTTGATTCTAGATTTACAGAACGATCCAAAGCCACCTCAGGGACTGCTGTCGTGACAAATACAAACCAGACTGTTGTAGACAGGTAAGAAATGTCCAAAAGGACAGTAATGTAGAGTTTGAAAGCTGATTGTCTGTGGTGCTGATGCTGTGGAAATTCTTGGGTCTCTTCTGAAACTGGAACGAAGGAGAGAGCTGGAACTGGGTTAATTCTTTGCTATTAATATCCCTTTGTGGGATGATCCCTTTGTGGAGCAGACTCTTCAAAATACTCAGTGTTAAATCTCCTGTTACAAGAGACTGTGTGTGTTCCTGCCTTCATGTGTGCTCGCGTGCATTTGTGCTCCTTAGAAGACAAAAATAGCCAGCCTGTGTCTGTGTGCAGGAGTGAGATTTGCTTTGAGACCAACGACAGAATGCCTCTGCAGAGGGGACCTATCGTGCCTGAAGGCATGTGGAGAAGACTCTTTGATTTTTAAGGGTTTTTTTGACCCTGGATCCATGTGATCTTTGTTAAGAGTTTGTGACATAATGTGTTACGGTGCAAGTATTTTTGCTTCACCAAAACAAATGATCTTTTCTAGGGTATAATATTTAATGAATTCATAGGGATTTGAACCTTTTCTCCTCTACTTTTATTGTACTCCTCAGATGGAGAATGGAGCGCTGTGGTCACTCACACAGTTTGTAGATACACAGCTTACATTACTCAGAACTGAATGGGACAGTTGGGGGAATAGACAGCATAGTGACAAATGAAGTCCTGCTTAAGCAAGCAGAAAGTGTGATGTCCATTAGAAGGGAAAAGATGAGGAACTCCTACGCTTTAGAGTGCTGGATTAATTGTATCAACTTTGGGAGGAGATCTGATTGTAATCAGCTAAATTAAAATGCAGCTTTTGGAGCAATCTTATATGAGATGTGTTTATTTCCTCAGACTGAAGGATCAGAATTTAATTAAAGACAATAAGCCCAAGGATATTCTGGAGAGCAGCAGTGACAGCGAAGAGAAGATCCCAGCTGTTAAACCACTCAGTGTACCCAAACGAAAGCTGGAACTTGAGGGAGAAACAGTAGAAAAGAAGAAGAAAGGAAGACCTCGAAAAGACTCCAGGCTTGTACCAGTAACTTTAACTGTTCAGGTGAAATAAGTGAGACTCATTATGACTTCCAGTGTCCATTTAATAAAATAAATCACTTGCTCCACTGAGTCAAATAAATACCACCAACATAGAGTTCTTCAGAATTTTTAGCTCTCCCTTTTCCTTGCTTTGAACCCTCTTCTGGTTTAAGATAACTAGCAGGTTCATATGATTTAGCACATGTGTAAGATGTGATAGGGTAAATAACTATATAAAGTCCAAATAACTGTATGGAATCAAAAGAAACTCTGTTAGTTCTTGGTATTCTTCTGTGGGGAGAGGCCCGAGCACAAGAGTTTGATGTGGCTGTAGCTTAACTGGTTGTGACTTCTAGGAACTGTGAAACAGTAAGGTACGTTGGAGTTTCCATCATTTTAGAAAGTAAGTGTCCTTCTAGTTAAAGTTTTCAGAGCTTAGCTCTTCTGTGAAATACACCAGAACTTCCATTAATCAGTTCCAACTAAATATTAAATTCAGTTTTTGCTTAAGTCTTAGAAGCTATATTGAAAATACATTTATATAACCAATGTGAAAAAGAGTGTTTTGTGGTATCTTTAAAAAGTTTTTCAAATCCATTTATGTTGTAGAGTATCTTTGTTTTTAACTTTTTTTAAAGGGGAAAATATAACCATTTTGCTGCTTTTTTTTTCCTCCAGTCCCCAGCTGCCCTGGCTTCTGAAAAAGATGCTGCTTGCATCTCTGCACCAGCATTAGCACTTAAACTGCCAACCCCAATCCCACAGAAATCATTTACTTTGCAAGTAAGTTGTCTATAAGGAAGAGCTTACTCTTTTTTAAAAGAAAAGTTCTTAACAAAAGTATTCTCAAGATATTTAGGATCTTTTGGTGAATGAGCATCTTCTTGTGTGTATACATGTATACTTCAGCTATTAGGAATATAGGAGAAGATAACATCAAATCGATTAAGAATAGGCAGTTCTGGACCAGCTAAACTCCAGTGAGAAATGCCTCTGGTTCATCAGCCCCTCCTGGTTAACTAAAAGATATCATAAAGAAAATTCTCCATGTGTGGAGTAATTGTTGTACTGTTATTACAGTTGTGCTGGCAGTACGTGGCTGAGAAGTATTTTTTGAGACACCTCTGGAGGTGCTCTTCATTGGAAGAGACTGAGAAATAGTATTTATGAAACAGCTTTTCTGCATGTTGAGACTGTGGTGGTCTGGTGCTAATCCTTAGAACTTAGGGAGACCTGGCACCTCTGGAGGTGGCCTGGTGTCCTTCATTAGGAAGCACAGACTAGCACAGCCTTTCTCAGAATACGAAGAGGTTACTTGTGTTGTAGCCAAGGCTGATTTTCAGAGGTCTGCTTCTTATGAAGTACAGCAGTATATTTTGAAGTGATTTTGAGCAGAATGCCATACTGCAGTACTGTCTTAACTTTGGTGTTTGAAGCTAACATAACTTGTTGCTTTCTTTGAGGAGTTGTTTTTCTCTTCCAATAAGTATTTTATTTTTCCTTTTTCAGGTAAGTTCAGATCCATCCATGTACCTTGAAGTGGAGAATGAAATGACTGTAGTGGGAGGTTCCAAGCTGAGCAGGTTGAAGTGTAATCGAGAAGGAAAGGAATGGGAAACTGTCCTCACCAGTCGAATTCTCACAGCAGCAGGAAGCTGGTAAGAGCTTGTTTCTGAGGAAGTGAGAGCCTGAAGAAGATAAATAGTCCTGAAGGCCAGAAAATGTTACAGAGCTACAAAAGTACACTTGAGAAGAAGTGAATTACGTATAAAATACAATTTTATATTTTTCAGATAGGTGGAGGCTCTAAAAGAATTTTTATCCACTAATTTAACAATTTTGATTAACTGCGTCACTTCTGTTAGGGATTTGACTATTTTTTGCTTGGCTCAGGATTTCCTACTTTTCTTCCACCGAATGTGCTCTTATACACTGATGCTCTTAATTTCTTATCCTGTGGGGGTTTTGTCGACTGCTGTTTCCTGCTTTTACCATCCTCACCTCCTCCTTTCCCTCAGCCCCTGCTGTTGTAGTCTTTGCACGGTGTTTCACAGTAAAAGTTTCTGGACAGAAGTACTTATCTCTTTCAGTCTTGAGACCAATTTCCCTCCAAATATCATCTCTGTTTATGAGTCTTGAAGCATCCTAAACTCTCATTAGCTGATGAAACATATTTTCTTGTGTATTTACAGTTCTCCTTTAGCTTTCTTCACTGATGTGGTAACACAGTAGTTAGCATTTGAGCAACTAAAGAATTGAAAGATCTGAGACAAAATGCTGCATGATGTACCATTACCTTTTTTCTTTTTTTTGTGGTAATTTTTCTCATCTGTGCCTAGTCCTAACATCAGAGCTTAAATGAAACATCCTGTTCTGAAGGATGAGCTATGAGATCTTTGTCAATTTTCTTAAAATGCTTTAATTTTTCTTAACTCATGCTTTATGCTGATTTTCTGATGGCACTCTGAAGTTACTAGTATTAGTAGTTGAGTAGCAGTATCTTCTATTACACTGCCGTATGTAGTTGAAAAAATAAAATAAGCTTGCAGACACAAACCCTTTATTGAGGTCTGAAAAAAAAGCAGCAGGTTTCAAAGTTAAATACAAGTTCAGGCCTGAAGAAGGCCTTGTGTATATCCCAGAGTTTTACTGATATTTCCGACTATGCCACTAAGTCTAATAAAAGATAGCACCTCTACCTGCAAACCTTCTCTTGCCTATCACCTTTGATCACCATAGTTAAAATAAAATGAAGGAGGTGTTTTTGAAAGCACTTAAAACAGTTAACCTGACTACTTTTGGCCTTTCCTTTTGGTACCTAGGATTTTGTTTAAAGCTGTGATAGTTACAACTTGAGCCAGTTGGCTGGAAGGTACGATAACTCTAGAAGGCAATTTATGCTGCTCTCATTTACTGAAATGTAAAAGTTTATTTTGGGCTTTCTTTTTAGTGAGATTGTCTGTGTAGCCTGTGAGAAACGAACGCTGTCGGTATTTTCGGCTTGTGGTCGTCGCCTTCTTCCCCCTATAATACTGAATACACCCATTTCCACCCTACACTGCACAGGTTCTTACATCATGACTCTCACCACCGCTGCTACGCTCTCTGTTTGGTAAGTGCTGTGTTTGCATGCAGTGACTGGCTGGACTGATTTGTATAAGTTGCCCTGTTCAGTTATTGAATTGATACATCTCTGTTGAAACTGTGGCTTAAACGAAGCCAGATCCAACCATAAATCCTATTTTGAATACAAGATGAAGGTATAATTGGGCAGGACTTGAATCCCAAATCTCTGTTCTAAGAGGGAACGTAATGTTCAGTTTGGTGCTGTGAGGGAGATAGTAACTTTGTGCTGACCATGAGTCAGAACAGCTTCCTTAGGGTATGGATGGAATGGATTGGGTGTGGGGTGGGAGGAATACGGCCTTTTCCATCTTCTATTGTATTTCGTCAATAAAATGGGATTTAGAGTTAGAAGTACTCCAGGCATCTTTTAAGATATGAAGGTAGAAACTGCAGTACTTGTTTACTGTTTGAGATAGTAGGTTTAATTTAACAAGTCAGAGCTCCTGCAGGCATTGTTTGGATGCTCAGTTTGCTTAGCTGTAAGGAGGGTTCCTGATAGAAAGGGGCATAGAAGTGGTTCCCTGCTGTTGACTTCTGCCCTGATACAAGGCGTTTGAGTTTGACAAAACAATTTTCTTAAAGCAATGGGGGAAATGACAACGAAACAGAACTCCCTGGTCACTAGTATTGAAAACTACATTTGTTAAATGGTTTGGGGACTTTCTGTTGTTTGTAACTGCAGACTTTTCATTTTCTGCTTCTTTTTTAGGGATGTTCACAAGCAGACAGTCATTGTTAGAGATGAGTCTTTGCAAACAATATTATCAGGTAACAGAAAGGGTCATTTGCCAACCTTTAAGCCAAGCATGCTGTTTAGTTGCATTTATGACTGTGCTGAAATCTTATGAAACCTGAAAAGCCTGAAGAAATAATTTTACTTCTTTGTTGTTGAGTAAAAAGTGGAAGTCGTTGCTGATGTTGAAACACTGAGATGAGGATGTGGGTGGGTGACGAACTTGTGCGAGATCCCATAGCTTATTATGCTCAAAAAGAAAGGTAAAGGCTTTGGGGATTACAAAAGACATGGCAGATTTGGTGACAATTTCACTCAGATATGAAAAATGTTTCTAATTAAGCAAATGTCACATATAAATGGCAACATCAAGATTGACAATGGATTCTGCAGGAGCACAATCTTAATGCTACTGCTCTGAGCCTGGTGCTGGCCATTGTTTTTTAAAGTTCCTATTAGTCCTTGAGAATAACATTTACTTTGCCGTCTTCTGTTGGTTGCTAGGACTAATAGTTAGTGGTGGGTGGTATGTTTTACTTAGCATGATGAATGTATGCAGGACTCAAAGTAATAGCTTGCTCTCATTTGATTTGCAGGGAGCGATACAACAGTGTCTCAGATTTTGCTGACTCAGCATGGTATCCCTGTCATGAGCATGTCTGATGGAAAGGCATACTGTTTTAATCCTTCTCTTTCTACATGGTACGCTTTACATATGTGACTTTTACAACCTAGCTGAGCATGTATTCTGGTTTACTGTTTCACTCCATGTTCTGGAAGTCAGAGCAGGGCCTTACGTGAGCTTTATTTGTTTAGAAAAACTGAGAAATTGTGCAGAGAACTTCCCAGGCCCTGAGGAGCAGGGAGTAGACTTGCAGGCAAAGTTCTGAACTTGCTGCCTCTTTGTTTGTTTGTACTACAGCTTTGGAAATATATAAAAGAGCAATCCCTTTAGTCATCATGCAAATTTAAACATGATAAAGCAGCAAAGGTTATTTTAAATATTTGTGCCATTTACCTCTGAGCTGTCTGGAGGTCTAAACTTAGTGCTGTTTTGAGCCACTGATTCCCTTGGCATCTCAAACCAAGTGAAAATGATATCCTTGATTAGGTGTGGAAATGTCAGCTGTAGCTGTCAGCTCCCTGGGTAAGAAGGAACAGCTTAATGTCTGGAGAAGAGTGTCAAAATGTGTGGTCTGTGATGACCTGACCCGGGGATGGGGAGGACCTGGCCCTCCCTAAAGGGAAGTTCACAATGTGAAAGTGGTTGCATTATGTGCTGGTCCCAGTCTTCATTATGGGTATGACCTCTTGTGTGTTGTAGAATACCAGATAGACAGTGTATTTCCCTGTGCTTTTTGAAATGAATGCTGCGTTGCACTGCATGATCAATCCTGTCATCTCTTGGGGGTGGAGGGGCATTTCCATGAGAGCACAGGTGGGGTTTGTATGGACCACAACTGTTCCAGCTCAGTGTCAGCAGCTGCACATCTCTGTGGTACACTTCTGGTGACTGTGAGAGCGTGAGTCGGGCTCTGAGGCAGAACAAAGCTGCCCCAGCTGATGTCACTGCTCGCCCTCTTCACTCTTGCCTTTGCTTTGTTTGCTCTCTTCCAGGAATCTTGTTTCTGACAAACAGGACTCGCTGGCGCAGTGCGCAGACTTCAGGAGTAGTTTACCATCCCAAGAAGCCATGTTGTGTTCTGGGCCCTTAGCTGTGATACAGGGACGAACATCCAAGTACGCCTTTAACTGCTTCCCTTCACCAGCATGTTTGCTTGTCTTTTCCTGTTTTCTTACCGTGTGTGAATCAGGGAGTTGTTCCTGAGACGTATCAGTAGCTCATGGAGCATCTGTATTCTTTGCACATGTGTAGTCTGTACTGCAGTGCTGCTTTGAGGTTTTTCGGGGGCAGGAAAGCATGCTCCAAAATTAATCACTTTGTTTAAGTCTCCTCTTTATTGAGTGGGTGAAGTATTTGACAGTTCTGCCTGTGCAATATCTTAATAAGCAAAACTGAATTTCTTATTTTAGACTCCAGCTTTTAGTTTTCCAGTATTCTGGAGTTGGTTTGCAGATTTTGAGCAGCTCGGTTTTCCTCAAGGGATCTATTTAACAAAGACTTTGGGGAAGTTGAGTGATTAGTCAAATGAGGTGTATTTTTAACATCTGAAAGCAGCACTAATGAACTGAGTGAGCAGGCTTCTGCAGATCACCTAATTCTCATCCTCACCTGGATTTGAATTATGTTTCCCAGGCAGATTCATGTCTGTGTTTATATGGTTGGCTTTCTGTTTGTGAGAATTATACGTGCAATGAAAGTTTATTGTTGTTCTCACTTGGGGGGGGAAGTAACGAACTGATTGGGAAAAATATTTGAAATCCAGACAAACAGCATTCTCTTTGAGAAACAAAATATCAGACTTAACAAAACAGCCCAGCCTCCAGAAAGGAAAGGAGCACTTTCTTCTTCATAATTGACCTTCTAGTGTCGATACATTTACTTGCTCAAAGTGCTGTGGGTGCTTTAGGTTAACTTTATACCTCAGGTTTTCTTGTGACTTCCCCCTCTGAGGGGTAAGAGAAGGTAAAGCCATATGTGGAGGTTCCTTTACATATCTGGGAGGACTTGGGAACTGAACAACGCTGTGCACTGCAAGAGGAGGAGACCAGTGAAACAAAGGGGAGAGAGAATAGGAAGGAGAAAACCCTCTGTTGAGGTGACAGCTGTCAGTAGCCCAGTGGAGGGTAAGGCAGTTTGCAGTGAAGCACTGCTTTTGTCATTTGAGGCTGGAACTGTGAAAGCATTAGGTGCCTCTGGAAGTTCAGTGCAGAACAGTGTCTGGATTACAAGAATAATTTTGTCTTAAAATAGCATCTAATATTATGGTACCATGTTAAATTTTTTGTTTTGTAGTTCAGGAAGGCAAGCTGCCAGATTGTTCTCCATGCCTCATTTAGTGCAACAAGAAACAACGCTTGCATACCTGGAGAATCAGATAGCAGCAGCACTTATGTTACAGTCCAGTCACGAATATCGCCACTGGCTCCTTATCTATGCACGGTACCTAGTTAATGAAGGTGAGAGCCAGCATGCTGCACTGCCTTTGCAACTCGGACGTGTTTTCAAGAAACTCTCTGTTCACTTCGTGTGTATGTATGATCACATGTAATCTTTGCTATGCAATGTTTAGCTCTTGGCACCTGGACTCACCAGCTGAAGCACGTTCCCATAGTGCTCCAGCACTCAGGAATCCTATTCTTGCATGCTGCAGAAGTATGGTGTGGGGAAACAGTGCCACCTGCGGGCCTTGATCATGGGCAGAAGGTGTGCAGTGAGTCGGGTAGCTGGTTTGGTGCACAGTGGATGCACTCTGACTCTTGACCCCTGCTTCGTTTAATAGAACAGCCCACTGAGTTGCATTTGGTTCTCTGCCCACCTGGGGTCAGGCTGTATGTTAAGAACAGTTACATGTGATAAAGTCTTCACTTAATGAGAAGAATCAGCTGTTATCAGAAATCATGCATGTTGGCCCTACCTTATTCTAGATATTTGCAACTCTGTTTTCCTGAAAATGTTGTCAGTTAAATTGTGTAGAGGTTTTATCTAGTGACATTCTTATGATACTGTTTTTAATAATGTTCAGGGTTTGAATATCGTTTGCGAGAATTATGCAAGGATTTACTGGGTCCAGTCCATTACTCAGCTGGAAGTCAATGGGAATCAACAGTAATGGTGAGTCTTGAGGGAGGTTTCCCATGGAAATTACAGAACGTAGATAAAGGTCGCTTAAAATATGGTTAAACTTGCTTTAATTGTAGGTGAAAATGTTTTTTTTGCTAATTATGGAACCCTTTCTGCTCCTTAGTCCTATCCCACAAGAAGGCTTCTTCCTGTAGCACCTGTATGATTTATTTCGTGTGAACCTGTAGACAGTGCTCAGCACCACAGTGTCTGCACTGCTGCTGCTCTGAGCGTGGAGGCCGCACCGGACCGTGGGCACAAGTGTAAAGGCAGCTCTTAGTGTGAGAGGGAGGGCTTAGAATTCATAGCTCTTCCCAGGCAGGAAAAGACATGCATGAACCTTAAACAATCCTCTGGATGACATTCACGGTATAAAGCAGCACATTCTAAGGAAGCCTTTGTGTGATGTGCCTTGTTGTTTTAACTTGGGTTTTTTTCAGGGTTTACGGAAGAGAGAACTATTGAAGGAACTTCTTCCTGTTATCGGACAGAACCTCCGCTTCCAGAGGCTTTTCACAGAGTACCAAGAGCAGCTAGACATCTTGAGAGACAAGTAGCATTTCCCCAGATGTTCCCTGAGGGGCCTCCGAGAGAAACTGCTGAGCAGCGTAACCCGGGGCACAGGAGGAGGAGGAGGAGGAGCCCGGTGGGTGCGGGAGTGGGCGGAGCTGCGCGGGTCCGTTCACTGCAGGGACCTGCTTTAGTTTTCGAAGAAGATCAGCGGTGGATTTGTGAGAATGAGTGCAGACAGTTTCCCAAGTGAGACGTGTCCATCAGCGCTGCAGCCTCTGTTTCTACGGAGAGGTGTGGATGTGTACTTCAGGGGGAAGGTCCTTTTGGATCTGGATCTCAATATCAGACTTAGCTGAGAACTGTTTGTGGGGTTTCTTGGATGTCCTGTGAAAAGCACAGTACTTCAGAGTACACTGAACAGCGTATTTAACCCTGTTTAGGGTTTTTTTGCCTAAGGATTTATTGAGGCTCGACACTATATTCAATTAGATGAATGAGCCACATAAAAAGAAATTTCGTAAATATTGAGGTATTATGCAGCCAATAGAATCTTTCCTGTGAATATAGTAATAAGAGGCTGTTCTAACACATGGACTATTTTTGTACTAGAATTTGCTAACTTGTGATATGGAATTTTATTTGGCCAATAATCAGGCTGTCTCTACAGAGTCATCGTGTAGGAAATCTAACCCTTATCGCAAAACCTGTTTCAAAGTAATTCTACCAAATTAACACGTCCTCATTTGGTTTTTAATTT
>VXAB01012926.1:134280-170360 GCA_013399175.1 Odontophorus gujanensis
GAAGGGGCCGTTGTAGTTATTGTTTCTGTTACCTACGCTTCTTGAAGTGAGAGGAGTTTCTGGCCCACCTCTGCTAACGATTCCATCACACACCCCTGCGGCTGCAGCTGCTCAGCTGCGTCTGAAACCCTTTTGCTGGGTTTGTTTTTAACGTAGCTTATGTAGGATCAGGCAGTGGGTGTTGGCAACCGCTCAGCATTTTCGTTTTTATCTTATAAACCTTTCTTCAATGTGTAGCTGAGTCAGCAAAGTGTTGTTACCTCCTGTCCTCACTGCCATTTCCAGCTGTCTTTGCAAAATGAGTCTTTTCTTTCCCCCAGTTTGTCTCTGCAGCCGTTTGAATACCCCGTTTGCACACCGGATGGGACAGTCTTTGACATACTGTAAGTTCCTGTCTGTTCTCAGCTCTCGTGTTGCTGAGCTGCTCAGTTGCAGCTGTGTGCTCATTTTTTATTCCAAGCAAATTGGTTTACTGTGCCCATTTAAAGTAACAGAGGTTTCAAACGGTGCATATCATAACTTTCTCCCTTCTGTTTTCAGGAGCATTGTTCCTTGGATAAAGAAGTATGGAACCAATCCGATCACAGGAGAAGTAAGTGATGGTGGTTGCAGTCACTGATACGTTGGCTTTCTTTGTGCTCAGTTTCCTATTTAACATGGGAAAAAATTTGTTTCAGTGAAAGTAAAATGTTGAGTAGTAGTGCTCATAGAAAATGTGAAAATTGTGACATCAACTTTGGTGATGTGAAAGTGCAGATTTAGAAGAAGAGCTCTCTGCTGCTGCCCCGTAGGAGCAGATGGCAGTGTGTGCAGGCAAGGTGCTGCCTGGCTCAGCTCATCACCTGTGCTGAGACGTGGGGGGGCTCACCCAAGCAAATGCTATCTGGTTCCACGCTGGTTACAGGTTAACACTGCTGTGGATGAACAGTAGTTTAATCTGAAAAATCATCTGAGTTATCTTGAAGATGTGCCAGAGCACTTCTGTGATGGCAAACTGTTGGACTGGGATCTCTCACTGCCATCAGTGCTGTAGAGCTGTTCCTCTTTTTCTGTGTAAACAGTAATTATGAAGGGATTACTTTCTGCATGACGTTCCTGAGCACCACAATTAGGAAGTACTGGCAGTGTTTGCCTGTTGGAATTGTTTTGTTTTCTGACACGATAAGAGAGAGGGAGTTGTTTTTGGGAACACTAGTTTTAAACAGAAGTCGTTGCTGTCTGCTGAGACCCTTCTTGAGCGAGTGCAGTACCCTCCTGGCCATGAGGTGGCAGCCGCGGTGCGGGATTTGGGGGAGATTTATGCTTTGGGCTGTGATATCCTTGGGAACATCCTGAGTTTGATTAGAGGTGTTCGCAGCGGGCAGATACAAGGACAGCATAAATAGAGATGGGGCTTTCTGAACTGAAAACAGGAGCAGCCTGCCTGAGGTGGGCGTCCATGGTTATCGCCAAGAGCGGGTGTGCTTTGAGGGGTGGGGATGTGACTGTCACGTGAGGAGGACGGGGTGTGCTGTGGAAGTGCAGCAGTTTCATTTGGCTTTGCTGGCCTCCCGCTGCTTTCCTGAGCTTGTGCTGAGTTGTGAGGTGTGCTGCCAGAACGTGAGAATTTGTGGCAGTCTTCTCTTTCACTGCTTTCAGAAGCACGTCGGTATCTGCAGGTGGGAGTTGGGCCCAGCAGTGTTCTGCCTTGGTTGGGCTGAGTGTGCTGTGGGTGCAGCTGTTGTGCAGCTCTGTGGGGGTGTGTGTGTGTGCAGGACGCAGTGCCACGCCGTGCTGTGCTGCCTGGGCTGTCAGCTGTCAGTCAGCAGTCTGAACGAGCTCATGTTTGACTCATGACCGCGAGTTTTTGAGGCCCCTGCATAGAAGCACGTTTGGGTGGATTCCTGCACAGAGGAGCAGTCGGGAATTTGTGTGGGTTTACTCTTCAATTCCTCAATCTCTGGGAAGCAGAGAGGGCAAAGAAGGTGGGGTTTACCAGACCTGTGCTCCAAGTGCTTCATCAGAAGAGTCAGCGATGACGAAGGATGATTCGATTTGAAACAGCAGCCTGAGGCACCAGGACTGCTCTGCTGCTGTGGGGAGGAGCCCATGGTGGGGGGGAGTGGGGCTGCAGGGGTGGTCAGTGAGGAAAGAATCACCCAGTTTCCTTCGTGTGGCCCTGAGCCCCTCCATGCTGTGCAGCATCTGGCAGTGCCCGCCGTTCAGCACGCTGCTGTCCCGTGTTCTTGCTTCTGATGCTTTTAGCCGTGGATATGTGGCTGCTATTTCTGCTTAGGGGAGGTGCCACACGTTTGTGGCCGTTCGTCTTTGTTACGAATTCAGAATTCTAATTAGATGAAGCGTTTTTTGTAAACGCTGCTTTTTCCTTCCTCCAGTGGAGATTGACTGACGCAGGGTGATAAAGTGTGTGGGGGAGCTCGGGTCAGAAACGGTTTGGAGGTTGAGCTGTACTTTCAGTGTGTCAGCTCCCTTATGTTTTATTGCTAAGAAATTCATGAAAGCGAATGCTTTAACTCTTGTAAGGGCTTGCTCGCTCCTGCTGTCTCTTTGGGAGGGCTGGTGCCTGTGGCAGAATGGAGATCACCATGGCAACAAACTGATGATGCTTAGAAAGCTTTGCCGTTTTTTTGATGGAGAATAAATAACAGCAGATTCACCCACATGCGAGATAACCATTTTTCAAATGAAATGAAGAACGTGGGGTGGGGCAGAGGGGGTGAGGTACGGTCTCATATCTCATTCTTTCATAGTTTTCTGTGTAACATCCTTCTTAGATATCTGTTTCTGTGAAAGACCAACATGAATTTTCCATCCCAGCCCTGCTGGAAGTGCTACCCTGCAGGTGTTGCTGTGCTCTGGGCACGCTGTGTGTGGTTGCACAATGCTGCAGTTGGGTTTCAGCACTGAGCAGCCTTTTTTAGGCCTGGGCCATCCCTTGAAGCATCACAGCCTGGCTTTGCTGTCCTGGTGCTCCTCAATCTCCCTCCTGTCTTTCATCCCAGGTGTTAGATGTGCTCACTGACTTCTCACACTCTCTCTGTGCTGTTGCTCTGGCTGTATTTTCCGCATGTTTTCTCATGGGCAGCTCTCAGTGCTCTTTGTACAGCAGGTGGCACAGCACAGCCTGCTGCTGGTGCTCAGGAGCTCCTCGTGACGGGCGTGCTGGGAGCAGAGCTGCTGGGAGGGCACTCGTGTCCGTGCAACTCTTCCTCGTGCAGAGCTCTCATCCTGAAGAGGCTCCAGGCAGGACATGTTCCTCACATGCTACATGAAAATCACTGTTGTGTTGGTTGCTTTAATTTACTGCTGACATCTAAGAGCTGATTTCAGTGAGGAAGATGCCAGCACGAGCAGCTGGTGCACCACGAGTAACTGATGCTGGAAATGAACCTTCTTCTACAGTGTGGAAAGACGTGACCCAAAATACCATCAGGTTCCCCTGGGTAAGAGCCCAAGGGCTTGGCAGCACTTCTGGCAGCACGTTGTACTGTGACAGATGAAACAGTGCACTGCAGCTTTTGCTGCCTTTAAAGTCCGTGCAGGAGTTCAGTCTGTTTTCCACTAAATTTCTGTCAAACAGATAAACTCAGATCTCCTGTCACACTACACTGTTTCTTAGGAAACTGTTTCCATTTTTTTTAACGATGCTCTGATGGTCGGATCCCATGGGCTGGGAAGATCACATGAAGGCCTTTCTTTAAATGATTGGTGTTTCCAGAGGTATTTTTAAAGAGTTTTTTTTTTCAGGAACGTAATTTCTGGGCTGTCCCTCTACAGATGCACACTGCTTTGTGTTATGGTGTTGTTTAAGTTGAACACATCTGTCCAGGCTCCTAGGTTCATTTTGGCAGCTCTGCTATTATCCTACTGCTTCTCAGTTTTTTTCTAGTGAGAAGATAACTGAGTAAAGGGATGATGTTCTGCATGCAGTTATCACTCTGGACTCACTGTTGCCTTTGCCATCTTCCCTTGTGGCCCAGTGGCATGCAGACGATGCTTTCATTTTGTTGGTGATGTGTTCTGGGGAAAATCCACCTAAGAAAAACAGTGTCACCAAACTTGGCTTCTCTCCTCCCTTCTCCATCTGATTTCTGTTAGCTCTTACTGCACTTCTGGCTATTACATTAGAGAGGTGGTTACCTCTCTGGCAGCCACTGCCTACCAGTGGACAGTGACCGATGGGAGCAGTGCCTTCCTGCGAGCAGATGAGCCTGGCTGCTGTAGTGCATTCTCTCTGGGCCAGAGATAGGGATTCCACGTGGGCAGAAAACCCCAGTGACCGTGTTTCCCTGGTGCAGTTATCGCTGTTTGCCACCGCGGCTGAACTGGCAGAGCCCACAGCAGGCAGATCTCCTTAGAAACGCTGGGCATTATGGAAACCAACCTGAGCTGCTCAGGTGCCCGTCCTGGGAAAAGGACTGATTGTTTCTCTGAGAAGGCCCTGTGCTTTAACAATCCATTTGGCAGCGAAACCATTTCTGATAGCTGAGACAATCAGAGGACTTTTTTCACACCGAGATGCTGGCTCTGTGTGGAGGCACACGGGGTGGGCTGGGAGCTGTGCTGAGCACTGCTGAGTGCTGCCCTGCTGGGGGGCACACAGCCCCAGGGGAGGGAGGAACAGCGACATTACAGCTATCTTAGAAGAGGTAGCAAGCCTGACTGCCAGGATTACGCACTGCCTTTGCAGCTCTCCTGAGAGGTCTCTCCTGAACCACCACTTCTGATCAGCAGCAGTCGGTGCCTGTGCTTGTTGTGTCCCTGCTCAGGCAGTGCTGTGGATGAGCTGTGTCACCTCTCAGGCTCATTTGCTTTGCCAGCACTGTGCTGTACCAGACTGCAGAGCAGTGAATAACTCAGCCATACCCCAGTTGTCGTGCTGTGTTGGTGGGCTGTGTTGGGATCTACGTTTGGGGTTCTCATGATTCAGACAACGTGTGGTGTAGTATTAGCACACAATGTGCTGTTGAAGTGCTCACACTGATGTTAGCATTTCTGTTATCTCCGTGTTTACATTCTGTTGTCATTAATTTCCCTCGTGCTTCATTTTCTTTAGAAACTAGATGCCAAATCGCTTATAAAGCTGAATTTTGCTAAGAACAGTGAAGGTAAGCACACTGACTTTCTGTTCTCATCTGCTTCTTTTCCTTCTTAATGAACACTCGTGTGAATCCTGGTTTGTCTCACTCGTGGTGAAGTGTCATGGCTTGTGCTCTGTCCTGCCTTTAATGTTTTCTGAGTAGAATAGTGGCACATGAGGAAGCAGCCTGCAGCTGGATTTCTGCAGGATCAAATGTATAAGATCTGCCATCTTTCCTTGAAGAAGTCCACTTCACTGCAGTTCATAACACTGGGGTGGGATGACAGCAGCCATGCAGTTGTAGAGTTCTTTTCCATATAAAGGTGAATGCTGTGTCATTTACAAATCGAGGGAAAAAGCAATAAAACAGGGAGACTAAAATGTTGTGTTTCTATCTGCAAACCTTTATTTACATCATAACATGTAGAACCATTGCTACATCTATAGTGTCCTCTCTGTTCATACTTGTACAACGGAAATGTCTTCAGACACAGCAGTTCCTTCCATTCCATGATCCCTCCTTAGTGGAGCACCTTCAATTCAGTGTGGCCTCAGGCACTGTGTTTTTGCTGGGATGAGCATCGTGGTGGTTTGTCCTTTTGCTGTGCAGCTAGAGCGAGGCCTCACGTTTCATTACTGTGTTTGTGCATCCATCAGCTGGGCTGTACTCTGCTGCCACTACTCAAAGTCCCTTTTTAAACTTTCTCCTGAATCTGTCATTTGTCTTCAACTCACTGCCATCAACAGAAGCAGTGCTCAGCTGCTGCTTGCTTCTCCAGGCTGCAGGTCGGTGCCTCCTCTGGCCCATCAGTTAATCAGTAAACACTCTGCGGGTGCTTCCCTTCCTATCTCTGCAGGTGCTGTGAGCAATCTCTGTTCTGGCTTCCCTGCTGGTTTTGATTTTCAGATGGTAATTAGGAAAAAAAGAACCAAACAGGCCCAACTTATTTCAGAATCTCACCCAAACACTCAGGTCTGGCAAAATGATCGAGTGTTAATAACCTCCTTTAATTGCTTCTGAGCTCATGCCGCTGTTTTTCTTCTTCCTCATACTCTGGCTTCCATCAGTGTGCTCATTGTTGACGTGCTTAATATTGATGCTGACCCTCCTGGGGGAAATTCACAGCGTGGTGAGAGCAGAAGCTGTGTTCCTTATCGAAAACCATGTTCAGATTTAATGGCATTCTGCTTGCTGCATTTGGATGCAAAACATTCTCCTCTCTGAAAAGCACAGCTTTAGCAAGAAGTCACTGTGAGCTTTCATTGGTTGTAAGCTAAACTTGTACTTCTGGGAACAGCACCAAAAGGAGAGTTCTGGATGTGTTAAGGTACAGAGCTGTAATTACAGCAATAACAATTACAGTGTGATAGTTGGTCTGTGCCATGCACATTGGGTGAAGTTGTGTTGGGGGATTAAGGGCAGTAGATTTCAGAACTGCACTTTCATTGCTTGGTTTATAATTCTCTGGAGTGTTGCTTTTACTTTTTTTTTTTTTTTTTTTTTTTTTTTACTTTCCTCCTGTGCGCTGAAGAATCAAAGCACAGTTAAAGCACCATTAAGTACACTCTGAATTTACCTTCGTATTAAGAAGAAAGGTGAATGTCCTTCTCAGAGGAAACAGAAATCATCTGTTTCAAATTAGTTGCAGGGGCTCCATGCTAAATCCAGCCCTCTTTCCTCTCCCTCAGGTAAATACCACTGTCCAGTGCTGTTTACTGTATTTACCAACAATTCCCACATTGTGGCCATCAAGACAACAGGCAATGTGTTTGCCTATGAGGTATGTTGTCTGCTGCATTTCATTATTGGTATTTTATACTTGTTGTGCTTCAGGTCACAGAAAGCTTTGTAGGTAGGCTTTGTTCTTGTTTTACAGCCAAGGAAATGAGGAACAAGGAGATGGACTGACTTCACAAACTAGTCTGACTGTAACAGCAGGTGATGTCAGCTCTGTGTGAGAGCTGCCTGTCTTCTACCATCTGTAAAATACTTCTCCAAGAAAATTCAAAGATTTGGGTTTCTGTGGTACTTCTGTGATGAATTTGGTTAAAATGATGAAGACTGCAAAGTTCTTTTTAAAAAATTATTATTTTTAAAACCACAAGGAAAACCTATTGACTTTTGGTAGGGATTAAATGGCTTTTCATCTTCAGGCATACAATGAAAACATTGCAGCTGCCAATTGAGGATGAAGTGCAGAATTATTTTATCCTTTGCACTTCTTGAGTGGTATCACGTATTTACTTTAACATTGACACACTAGAGTTCATTTTCTAATGTCTGTGTCTTCCTCCTGGCTGCTAGGCAGTTGAGCAGCTGAACATAAAGCCAAAGTGCTTCAAGGATCTGCTGACAGATGAGCCCTTCACTCGGCAGGACATTGTGACACTGCAGGTAAACTTTTGTCTCCTTACATGCCTTGTAATACAGGTGTTGTTGCATTATGTGTAGTGTTACAGTGTGAGTACAGGATAAATGGGCAGAGAAGTGTTCCTCTGTATTTGTGTCCTGGAGAGGGGCAGAAGGGGATCTGCTCTGTTGTGGCTGTTATCCAGATGGGCCACAAAGATACCATAACATAAAGGTTGATAAAGCTCTGCAGTGATTTTTATGTGCCTTGGAGATAAGTAGAGTGCCCAACTTTGTAAATGGAAAAGAAAAGTGGATGGTGCGCAGAAAGAGTTGTGGATGCAGTGGTGCAGTGTAAAAATGGGAATTCTGACAAGTGTGTTTGCAGTTACTCACTATTTCACTGAATGCTGATGTGTGTTTTAATTGCACTCCTACATGTAAGCTTTTTGTTTTATTTTTCTCTAAGTGTTACCTGAAACAATGCTGTAATAGCACTGATTTATTGGAAGATAGGTCCAGAATCACCCCCAGCTCTTAGAGAGCCAACACCATGATACAAGTTTGTATGTGTAAGACTTTCAGGTTGAAGTTGGTTGTTCTTATTCTTCTGAAGGTACCTAAGGCAGTCAGAGGTTCAGAAGATCACTTTTCACAGGCTGTTTCCCTAAATGTATTGTAGGTTAAGCAGCAAACCACAAGATTTTAAGAGCTTCCTTTGGAATGTTTCTTTTTTTGAGTGCATTCCTGTTTTTCTTTTACCATTTTTTAACAAAATCAACACCTTATTAAAACAGCATTGCAAATGTAAAAGCACAAACAAGTATTTCAAGTTTTAGAAATACTTACAAGTGAAATACAGTGTAAGAAGTTCTGAAGCTTATTTAAAAGCAGGAGTTGTAACCTTGGAAGATTTTGGGATAGGGCAAAAAAATTCTAGGGCTGTTGCTACTGGGGTGGGGTCAGTGTGCATCTCTCATCAGGTAATTGTCACTCACCAAGAGTAAAACATTCCAATTCAAATAGAAAAATGAATTCATTTACATATAATTGCAAATGAAGTGTATCCCTTCTTCCCTGCTCCCCAGCCTTGAGTACCATGTTTATATTTTTCCCTCTGTTCCTTTGGGACTTAGGACTCTTCAGGCTAATGCAACAAAGTAAAATGTTTTTAACCCAAGGAATGCAAAAGGCATGAGTAGATGAACTTCTCTTGAGTGAGCTGCTCGTTACAGATGGCTGTTAACTACACTTGTGTAGTGTGCCATACACTGCTCAAGTAAGATCAGAAAAAGCAAATCTGTCCTCATTTTTGGGGTTGGCCTGGAAGAGATTTTGACCATTTTCCATTGAACATACGCGTGACACCTGCTGCTGACTCACAGCCATACCTGCATTCGGGTAAAAGTGTTCAGGTGCTAAAAGTATGGATGTATATGTGGGGTAAGAACCTGTTGTTATTTTCTTATCTTTGTGTAAATTGTTAAGAGACAAATGTGTGCCTCCTTTCCAAGCTCTCTTTGACAGCACTGTGCAGTGTGGTGGCTTTGCCCTGCCAAGCTCTGCCACCTGCAGCTTTGGTTCTTGGCCAGAGTTCGTGACTGCAATCTGTTGTGTTTCAGTCTGTAGCTCCAGAGCTCTGTCAGAAATCCTGCTTCCCTTAAAAAACCTTTCAATTCTTTGTTGAAATTTCTCTCTATTTTGTTTTCCCATTGCCACCTGTTATTTGAGTGCTGTGGTATCTGAGGGTGCTGAAATTGGGAGTGAGTTGGTAGCAGTGCCTCAGCTGTTTGTCCAAAAGATAAATATAAAGAAAGTTGCTATAAAAACATTTTTTGCTTTGCAAATAACAGCTGAATAGGACTGTCTGTAATAGCTGTGTTTATCAGTAGAAAATAATGCTTCCAGACTCTGGCTCTGAACGTCCCAGGGAGCAGGTGAGGTAGCTGTGCTGGGGGACATTTGAGTGATGTATGATTGCAGGCTGTGTGATCACTCTTCTCCTTATTGCTGCAGGAAGGACACAGCTACAGCTGCAGGGATGTTTGCAGAATGACAAGTGACCCCAGGCATGACCTTTGTCTCCCAATGTGTATAATTAAAACTGAAATTAAAAATTGCTCTTTTCAGGAGAGAGATAATTGCGTGAAATTCTTTTTGTTCCATTCTCAGTGCTAAATGTTGTTCAAACTATTCCCAACCCTCCCTGTTACCTTTTTTGTGGGCTGGACTCTCATTTGTAGTGGCAGTTATGTGTGTCCTTTTGCTTTTTAGTTTACTTGTTTATAAGGACAGTTTATTTTGGATCTGGAACTGGAGAAACAAAGCAGCAGCGCTTCTTTAATCATTGATACTACTGTCCTTGGTCTATGGCAGGCTTCTCTGCAAGCAAGTCCACAGTGCTTCCTGCACTTTACAGGGATTGCCTTGCTCCTCACTGGGCATAGCATAGCAGCTTTACATCAATATGTGCAACGTTTTAGAGCCCCTCAGGGCAGGACATAAAGTATAGCACCATATCCCGGTGTGTGAGATTAATTACAAAACCTGGAATTATGTCAAGCTTGGTGTAGTTACTCAGGCAAAAGATACCACCTATTCTGGTTTAATGTCTTGCTGACAATGTCAGAGGGACACGTGGTGCTTGAACCCCTTCCGGCACTGTTGGTCGTAGTGTTACTGACTATTTTTGACCGTAGCTCTTTACCCCCAAGTTGTATTTTCCTTTTCTTTTCTTAGCTGTGATCTTGCTGCAAACTGCACTCAAACTTTCCATTTTTCTACAGTGCAGGCATTATTTTTTCTCAGGTTCACTTGGAGGTAGCTGAGCTGTTTGCTGATATTCCTCATCTCGTTCTTGTTTGCTCTTTGTGTAGGAGAAGCTCAGAGCAGCCTTTCTCTCAGTTGTGGCCAGGGGCTCTTTGAGGGCAAATCCTGCACAAACGCATGGGCAGAGTGGGTGAGAGGATCATGGCATAGCAGACTGTGTTCTGTGCAAACTGTGCTCTCAGCTTACCCAGGAGGGTGAGTGTGGCCCTGGTGCCATCGTTCTGCCGTTGTTCTCCAGTCCACACAAAGCCCTCAAGGAGACTGCATCTGAGGCTTCTTGTGGCCAAGGAAGAGGCTGCCAGAGTGGGCTGAGTGCCTTTGTCCATAAGTACGATTTTCAGAGCTTAAATGACACCTGGGGGTCATTTGGAAAGCAGCTGTGCTATTTCATTAAAATATGCTGAGTGCTCCCTTGGAATCGTGCTTTATCACAGAAGGTAATGTGGGTTTTGTGCTCCTGGACTTTGTCGTTTGAAGGCACTTTGAGGGGCTGTGCAGGTGCTGCTTCGCACCGATGGGCTTTGAACTGTTTCCCTAAATGGGTGAAACAGAAAAGTGGTAGGGCTTAAAGAGAAGAGGAATAAAACTTGAGATTTGCTGCTTTCAGGAGAGCATCAATTAGTCGTTATAGTTGGCAACACTTTGTAGGCTGTCTGTGTTACAAACTCAGCAACATGCTGAACTTCAGTTCATAGCCTTAAGAGACCCAGAGGCTGCTACCTGTGATACTGGAGAACATATTTTTAAACACACTGAGGTGAGAGCAGGCTGAGTTCCTCATCATGGCTCAGCTTAGCTTCTGGTCTGTGCAGTCGGGCAGCACTCAGATCCTGGTTTTGGAGCAGGCATGTGGATTTTCCACCCCACAGTGTACAGTGAGACTCCTGGTGTGCAGAATCAGGAGCACAAAAGAAAACACTGCAGATCAGACCTTTGATCATGGCAGCCTGGCTGAACGTGCTGCAGGACAGGGATGTGGTCCATGGTGTGCACGGAGGGGAGGCAGTGGGGTGCCCTGCAGCACCCTCACACCATGTGGGTGAGTTAGAGAGCCCCAGGAAGCACTGTGCAGGAGGGAGAGCACAAACGGGTGTGCAGAGTTGCTCAGTGGCAGCAGTTGGGCTGGTTAAGGCAGCAAATAGCTGAATGAATTGTGACTGCAAAACACTTTGAGCTGATGTGAGTCGTGGTACCCTGAGCACAGTGCACTGGGATTCTTAGGGCAGCACTGATTATGGTATGCTGCTGTTTGCTTTTGAACAGTGTACAAATCAGTAAACCTGGAAGCTTTATTTACAGGAACACAGTGAAGTTATCTGCTTAATCTTCCCTACCACCTCCTGACCTCTCTTCCCCTCCCATCTGTACCTCATGAGAAGTCTGTTTCAGGAGTCAGTCCCTCCCTTCAGCTTGGCCGTGAATGGCAGAAATGTGGACAGTTATCAATTTGTTTGTCTGCATTAATGTTAATGCACAGATTATTTTCCTCCTTTCCTGGAGAGGATGAGCTGTCTTCCTTACCTCGTCCTTCGTGGTGCCACATTGATATGCAAGGCAGTGATTCCTGTCAGGAAAAGCTGCACTTTGTGATAAGTGAAGAATGTCTGGGAGGGAGCAGGCAATCTGTGTCTTCAGGAACATGCTGAGTCCTTTGACTGTGTTTTCTCCATGTATCTCACTGACTGTCACAGTGCAAGGCTGGAATTATCTCTGTTTGTATGTACACAGAAATGTGTGTGAGGGTGGTCGTATTTTTACTCGCACAAAATAAGTCCAGGAGTCAGAGAATAAAAAATGGATAAAGAACCACAGATTCATAGAATTGTTTGAGCTGGAAAGGGACCTGCAGGGGCTGCCAGGTCCCTGCAGAGCACAGACCACAGCTCCAGCAGTGCTCTGAGCCTGTCCCCTGAGCTCGGCTGTCTGCAGGGACGTGGCAGCACCACCAAAGGGCAGGTCCTAATGTCCTGTCCTCAGGAGATTTAGGTAAGGATGATCAGCTTCTAATGCAAGATCTCCTAGATAAAATGTGCATTTTTTGGATAAAGGAAAGGATTGGGGGCTTGTGGCTGCTCAACCCATCTCCCATCCTTAAGGTAGATTCTACTTAGGTCTGTTAGCAGCTTCTGTAGACAAAAAGAGTGTACTGCTGCATTTGGGGCTGAATTCCAGGCTCCTCGAGGAGCCAACTAAACAGGCTGGTTGTTACCCATGGGGTTTGATTGATTTTAAGGAATTGTGTCTTTTTTTCAGTCACTCTGATCTGGAGAGTGTGGTAGTTACTGTCTCTTCCTGTTAGTTTACTGCAGGATGTCTCCCCTTCCAGCTCGTCTGTTGTGTTAAATGCCTGTGAAACTCTCTGATGTTTTTCTCAATCATTATTTTCAGGATCCAACAAACCTGGATAAATTCAACGTCTCTAACTTCTTTCATGTTAAGAACAACATAAAAGTAGTTGATCCAGGTAAGGCTGAATTGAAGGTAGGCTGAGTGAACACCAGCCAAATTTTGAAACGGGCCCTTTCTCATCAGAAATGTGGACAGATTTTGGAACAAAGATGTGATTCATTTAGAAATCATGAAATGCCTCTGAGTGCTGTACGGACACCGAACGTTTTCTGTGTCCTTTAAGAGTATGTGGAGAGAGAATTGAAAAGAGGAGGAAAAATAATTTGCTGGTAGCCTTGTGCCAGAGCTGAGACCAGGAAAGCTATGTCCCATCAGAGGTTGCTCTCAGCTGCTGCATGCTGGGCATCTCGTGTTTTATGAAATCGAACCCATGTTGTCCGTCCTGTGTGGATGGCAACAGACATCTTCCAATGGCTTTGCAATTTTTGTGTGATTCTTTGATGGCTAAATGCTTACTGATATCTACTAATACTACGTAACTGGAGGAAAAAAAGTCTCTCCTGTGTCCTTGGGATTTCCTGTAGAAGCGTTTCTAAGGAGGGCTATTTGGGATCATTGCAGACCTGGTCGTTCAGTGGTCGAAGGACAGGATTTTATGCTGTGCCCAACAGTCCATTGCCTTTATTGTTCTATAAAAGTAATTTGATTAGACTTGCATAGATTTGCATCATTTCTATTGGTTGTGAAGAAATCTGTGGTGATTGATTTGATTTTTCTTATACATAGTCGTATCAACATTAATTGAGTCATATTTCAGGTTATCTTGTCTTTAGTGTTACACATTGCTTCTTGTCATTGCTTCTGCAGGAATAAATATGCTTCTTTTTTTTAAGAAGCAGAAATATTACCTGGAAGACTTTTGTAACAAGGAATGTAGTAAGCTGAATGAGAACAACATAAGATTTTTCTTCTAATTCAAAATAATTCAACTTTGTCTTATCTAGATGAAGAAAAGGCAAAATTGGATCCATCTTATTATCTGAAAAATACAAATACAGAGACCCGAGAGACATTACTGGAGCTGTATAAGGAATTCAAAGGTGATGATATTCTAGCAGCTACTATGAAGGCTCCTGAAAAGAAGAAGGTGGATAAGCTGAATGCTGTAAGTTGACTGCATTTGTACTATGGCACCAAAATACTTCTTGAAGAGAGAATATTGCAGGATAAACAGATACCATTCCTTCTGTTTTCAGTTACATGGAAGTTTATTATGTTTGTCAGTGAATTTCTTCATTGAATCATTATAAATGAACATAAACATTTTAGAAATAGAACACAGTAAGAAGGAGGGATCTTTCTTATGTGGTCGTGATGTATGTGTTGGGAGAATCTTTTTTTCCCAGATTGCAGTCTCCTGCTTTGAATTTGTTTCTTGCTACTTCCTGGAGTTGCTGGCACAGGGAACACTTAAGGGCAGTACAAGCAAATCATTTCTGGTGGGGGCAAATATGGAAACCAACTTCAGTTGCTTCCCCATTTTTTCCACTGTAATGCAGGATTTTCTCTGGGCTGTTTTAAAGGATGTTCTTCCAGGTGCACATTACTGTGTTTCATGGTTATCCAAAGAAATAGATCTATATTTATATAGTATTTAAAATAGATAAATTCTAAGATCTCCTGTCTTTGTCTCTTGCTTTTTTCTTCTGCAAACAGGCTCATTATTCCACTGGAGCAGTAAGTGCTTCCTTCACCTCCACTGCAATGGTACCTGAAACTACCCATGAAGCAGGTACCAGAGCTATGTCCTTACAGTTTGCTTACCTTGCAGATTTAAGCGTGCTCCCTGGAGCACACACTTCCATGGGGATGAGGAGTGCATTGATAAGCAGTCAGTGATGATGGCTTGCAAATGTACCCTCCAAGCAGATAGATATGTACTTTCTAGTGATCTCATTCTGGAGATAATGGGACGATTGTGGATTAGTTTAATCTTTGAATGGCAGCTACTGAAATTAATGAGGTATTTTCTATACCTAGGACCCACAAAATGGGGCATCTACTTACATAAGTTAGTGGTGAAGTATAATCTCTTGCATATAAAGTCTTCACCTCCCTTTTGGTCCATCCTAGTTTGATTAGATTAACAGCTTTTATTTTTTGGGGAACTTTTGATTTACTACTTTTCAAAGTTTTACTCTATGCAAAACTGCATTTCAGTAATACAAAGATTTTCTTTCATTTGCTATCCCCAGTATAGATGTATAAGCCTTACAGAATGTGAACATGGATTAAATAGCTGAGCAGTCAGCATACCCACGTGGAGAGAGCAGGCTGGCTTCTGGCTCTTAAGTGTAGAAGTCCTGAACAAAGATTGAATGCATTACTACAGCTGCATGTTCTCTAGGTTCAATTCCTGAATTATGGAGATTTACACCTGAATCTTTGAGCACCAAAAGTGTTGGACTAATTGGATGCAATGGGAGTGGAAATATGCTAGATTGATCCCTTGGGCTG
This sequence comes from Odontophorus gujanensis, assembly GCA_013399175.1. Taxonomy (NCBI): domain Eukaryota; kingdom Metazoa; phylum Chordata; class Aves; order Galliformes; family Odontophoridae; genus Odontophorus; species Odontophorus gujanensis. Next base: position 149,406 of record VXAB01012926.1, read on the forward strand.
ACTTTCCAGTAATGTAGCTTCATTTGTTTTCAGAGCTGGGTAGATCCTCATATGTCAGCAGTTTGTGGTTGGCTGATGACAACCTGCTTAACTTCCAAATCTGACAAGAAATTATTTGGTTTCAGAGTATTGTCTGTGATGGGTAGACATTACTTGAAAATTATTGTGTGTAATATTGAATGTTTCTGTGACTTAAAAATATAGATTATATTGTTGGCTCTCAAGGAGTTGGTGGCTTTCTGTAATGGAAGGTGTTTTGCACAGAGAGATTAATGTGAAGTTATTGGAGAGAAACTACAAAATACAATCCCTGAAGACCTGGTACTCCAGAGGAGCAAGCCAGACAGCAGAATCTAGTGACTTGTTTGCTGATCAATGGATAAACCTCGACAGAGGTAACGATTGCTTTTTGCTTTGTTACAGCTGCTATTGAAGATGATGTTGTAAGATACCAGTATGTGAAGAAGAAGGGCTATGTACGACTTCACACTAACAAAGGAGACTTAAACTTGGAGCTGCACTGTGACATGGTACTGTGTACCCCATAGGCTGCAACTTCTAATTTGTCTCTAGATAACAAATGTAGTAGGAACTGGCAATGGAAATGTCCAGAGATGTGGAGTAGTGTATAGTTGTAATAGGTACAGGTAAGTAATTAGCTGTTGGTGATTTTGGTGTGTTTTCTGTATGGAGTTTCATCTTGCAAGCAAAATACTTTAGGAGATTCACAAAGAAGGGTTTCTTCAATGTCAAATGATGTATTTAAATACATGAACTGCATGTAGTAGGTGTGTTGCATCCATTATGGGTCCAGACTGGGTGATCTGCTGTGATATGTAATATTTTATGTGTTATACTACTGTGTGTATAAATGTGCTCTTGAGCAGTGCCCCACGTTTTAGTGGGGCAATTTCTAATGTGTCAAGCTTTGTGTTTAGAGCTTCAAGAGCTTGAGAGTGATGGGTTTTTTTGCCTAACCATGCTCACAGCTGGGAGAAAGGAAGATGAATGAGTAAGACAGTCTTGGCAGCTTTCCCTTCTCTTCCTTTCTCTCTCACAAACAAGGAACGTGATATGTGCAAACTTCCCAAGCTGATCTATACAGAAAATATGAGAATCTCCACAACAGCTTATGGTGCTAGTAATCCTGTAGGTCTCTGTCATCCATGCAGGTGTTTTCCATGCTCTGAAATAGTAACATTATGTAGTAAGGCAAAAAGCAGAGGATGTTACTCCAGCAATATTTGGGGGAAGCAGCAGAATGAGCAGATTGCACTGAATCATTTGTTTTGCCATATGTTCTGAAACTGGCTTCTGGCTAAAGCAGACTGACTGCAGCTATTCTTATCAGCATGGTTTCTTTGACCACACGTGTGACCAGTATCACTCAATTCCCCATTATAAACTTCCTGTATGATAGCCATTGTGTTTCCTTTGTTTCTGGATGAATCCCTGTCCATCTCCCTTTCACACACTGCTTTGTTGTGTGCACACTGTGTACCTTTTGCACACCCAGACCTGCATGAGCACTGACCATCTGTTTCTTTCATTTCTCTGTGTCAAGCAAATCTGTATGAAATAAGCAGACGTTTGGCTTAACTTGAGGAAGAAGATATATATATTTAGAATAGGTAGAAGGACTGACTGCTTTGGGGAGGTTTTCACAACAATCACTTTAGGTTGTTGTCTGAGGTCTATTAAGTCAGTTCTCCCTTTACTTTATAAGGATCTTTTTCTTCTAACCTTCATTTTCCTGAAGCACACTGAGCTTTTAGGCACATAAGGTAGCTCAGTGCAGGACAGAGCCAACATCTTACAAATGCATAATGTGTAAATAGGTTGCACACATATATGTGGATCAGCTACAGTGGATTTATTTGAGATTGCAAAAGCAGACACAGAAAATGGGGAAATGCCAAAATTAAGGCCTTCGAGCACTTTGCATTCACTCTGCTTGAGAATATGCACAGTAATAGGATTTCATCACATGATGTTTTCATTAATGCTCTCTCCTGGATCGCTCTGGGATGCATTTGGAGCTCTGTAGTGCAACAGTGTATATGCAGGATTTCGTTGCTCTGCAAGAGTGCTGAATGTGGGTAAAGCACTCTGTGCCCCAGTGACGGAGTCCCTTGAATGCCCGAGGGAGCTGGAATGTGTCCTGGTTCCTGCCCAAGTTAATGTTGTACGGGCTTGTGGTGGTTGTCTTTTCAACCTTGGTGATCTTTCAGTGTAGCTGGCATGGGTAGTAACAGCTTTTCAGAAACAAATGGGTGAGGAACAATTTTCAGCCCAAAGCACTGTACTGGTACCCACTGATAATGCCAGCAGATTTGGGGCCCTGGGTTCAACGTACAGAGGAGCTGTTCTGCTCACAGAACACAAATTGTGTTTGCTGTTGGTGTGGCCAGGGGGGGAAGGTTGGTCTCCCTATACAGACTGCATCTTCTCTGAACTGAACCACAGCAGGCTGCTGTCGTTTGTTACCACAACCTGTCAGCAGATGATCCCCTCCCACACGATGGAGAATTGTTTTAGAGGGAGGCAGAGCTGGCAGAAGGTGATAACAGTGTGTGTAGGAGAAAAGTTTTGAGATCCCACAATGAAATTCACCCCACGCTTTTACAGTGGGTTTGGTGGAGTTTTAGGTTTTCTTGTCCCTCTTGTAGTCCATTTGATACAGAGTGAAATATGATAGCTTAATCTGCCTTCTGGATTTTGCACTGAAATACACTAAATGCATTTGTGTGACTTTAGTGGAGGGAGCAGATGCTTGCACCTTATAATGGTGATTGCTGAAACTTCTCTGCTGTTAGGGTTGTAACACTGCCTCTGACTAAGCCCTGAATAAAGCCAAGCTTTTATTAGGGCAAGTTTGATCCTCTGGGATGGGAAAGCTATGAGGACTGTGGATTGAAAGGGATGGGAGAACTGAGTTGAAGCCTTACCAAATCAGCTCTTTATGGCTCATGCATTAAAACTGCCAATTCTAGAAGAGATGGAATGAGCAGTTAGAGGAGTGTATGTGCTCTGGAGTTGTTGTTTTTTTGTTTTTGTTTTTATGAAGTATGTAAACAGACTAAAGCAAAACAAAATTTGCCAGGGGAGATCTATATTAAAAAATAAAAAGTTATACTTAGTTGGAAGCCTTCAAAATTTCTGTCACTAGTTCATGCCTCTTGATGGCAGGATTCTGGCATTTGTATGATATGATTTCAATTCATAAGGAATCAGCTTTTCATTATTTCTGCTTTGACGCATAGGATTAATGGAAGAAGCTCTGTATTTTAGTGCAACTACAACTGTTCATCCAATTTAGAGAGACAAAAAGAAATAAAAGGGAAATAGCATTAGCACAGGGAAATTATACAGATGTGCAAATGACAGCTTCTGAATGCTTCGTGTGAAATTTCTCTTCCAAGGTTCATGGGTATCCTCGAGGGATGAAGCATTTTGAAATGATGAGCTCTTCACATAGTAAAGCCTTCTTCCTTGCAGCCATAGCAACAACTCAGTAGCTCTTTTTCCCCATCTCGTGTACCTTGGCAACAGGGATGCCTCAGGTCTTCACTCTTCTGGTTGGCTCTCAGCTGTCCAATACAAATTGTGAGTTAAGCTGACTTTTACAAATGGAGTGACCCATTTTAACTGATGAGAAAGGAGAACTGCAAAGTGAAAATCATTTTAGTATAAACGTTCTTTACCTTAGTGTTTGTCACTCAGAGAAGGCAGAATTGTTGTTAATTTGAAGGACATGGTGCAGAGGCAGATTTGCTGTTGTTATCTTGTCAGGACAAGAGGAAAGGAGTGTTTCCCAGCTCTGTCCTACCACAGTCTTGAAGAGAAAAGCTTTCCACAATTTTTCAGCTTGGCTTCTTGAGAATATTGTTGCTGGAGTTGACTTAAAACATAACCTTTTTTCTGTTGTTGACCTTCAAATCAATGGGATTACAAAAGAAGGTGACATTTTTGCCTTGGCTTTCATACTTGTATATCTAGATCATAGCAGGATAAAATAATGAATATCATGTCCTGCTAAATGTAAGAAGAATAAAAAGGGAGACGTTAACTGTTGTTGTTGCTGTTGAGACGAGAACAGCCAGAAGTGAAAAGAGAGCCTGGAGCCCATGGCAGTAAGGAGCCAACAAGGAGGCAGCTTTGCCTGCTGAACTTTGTGGGTTTCTGGGTGCCATCCCCTCCTCGTTCAGAAATGATGTGAGGCAAGTGGCATGGAGGAGGGATGTGGAAAAGCAGGTGCCCTGCTGGTACTCCAAGACTGTGAGCCTTGTGTATTCCACGACGTCTCACACTCAGGTATTAAAGTTGGGTTTGTTTACACACATTTTTCATCAGCCTTTGTAGCTGGAACAAAGGCTTCCAAGCCTGGTTATGTTTGTGTGGTCAGTGCAGAACACAACTTTGTTCTGCACAGTCCCCATAAACCTCACACCCTTCGCTTCTCCTGTGGACAGGATGCTGCTTGAAAGAGCTCCTGAAATGTGTGTGACAAGAACATTAACTGCTTGGAGTAAATCTGATAATCTGAGCCTGATACACTGGATAACTGCATGACTGAAGCTGAGGTTTATTGCTGATCGAATGTAAAACTTTTTGCTTGTGTCTCTGCGATAAAAACACCATGAGAGATAATGGTAATGTTGCTAAGGAACTGTTTACCTGCCAAGTGTGTCTGTATGATGCCTGCAGTGACCATGGCAACCAATTTGGGAATTATTTAAAGAAAACCTTGCAGTGAAATGGTATTACAGTGCATGTACACTAAGTATGTCTGTAGTTGCATTTGAAAAGCCCATTTCTGAGTAGAAGATAGAACTGGAAAGCAGTTTAAAGGGAAGGGTCAGCACAGGTACTGCCTAGAACAAACATCACTAGGGCTAGTGTTTCTTAATGTGTATTTTACAAATCATGTATTGCAAATAAACAGGAATTCTGTTTTGGGTATCAACAGTGCAAGTTTAAAGCTGTTTGATAGTGATCAGTAAGGGATTTGGTCTTTCACCTTTCTCATTTCTTAAAAATTGAATTACAAGTTGCGGTGTTCCCCCCAGAGAACTTTCTAACTATGTCTTTCTCTCCAAAGAGCACTCAGTTCTCATGAAGTAAAGTGCCCTAGGCTAAAAGCTGCTGATTGCCATTTCCAATTCAAAAAGAAAATTCTTAGTCTTATTTTTATCCTTTCTGATGTTTTTCATGAGTGATAACTAGTAGCTCTACTGTAGGATCGAGGTTGTTACAGTATTATCTTGTAAGGGAAGCAAATGCAACAGGAATGGTTCTTCAGGGGTTGAATGTTTCTTGAAAGGTTGTGTACGAAGAGTGTGTGTGTCCAGTTCAAATAAAAGTTTTCAAATTCAAAGCCTTTTGCTGCATAAACATTGCAGCTATGGAAAAACATCCTGTTACTTGAAGCATTGTTAATGGAATATACCTACTCCAGTTTGCCCTCAGGATACTACCAAAATACATATCTCAGTGTCACTCTGCTATTAAACATTGCCATTATAACCCAGGAATGAAGTACATAGGAAATATGAGATTACAGCTGGTGTAAGAACTTGTTTGTTTTTCCAGTTATGTTGCCTGAGAAGTGCCTGTCTATTTACAGAATAACCAAGAGAAATTGTTAAAGAATTCCTAATGCTGTGGGAGGTGGAGTTTGGATAATTAAGGGGCTTTTCAGTGTGTGTGGTGGTTGGAATGGTTGTGTTGTAGATGGGAAAGTTATGGATGGTTCAGGATGAATAATTGTGCAGTTCTGCTTCTGAAAAGATGGAGATTGTTTTGCTCTTAAAAGACTGTGATTAGACTTGCCTTATTTTCAAAATGTATCCCTTCCTTTTTGGCTTTTAAGCCTCTTCACATTGCATGTCTGAGTCTCTCTGTCCTTTTGCAGCCTTCAGGCTCTTGGTAAGACCAAGAATAGTCTCATATCAACGCAAAATGAATCAGTGTATTTCAAAACAGGGCTTCAAGTCTTGAATGTGTTTGTTTGCAGATGTCGTGACTCATGAGGGCTTTTCTTCCAAGCACGTACAACAATAAGTGTGTTTTCAAAGTCTGTAACAACTCAGATTAGTTAGATATGAACTTTATTAGGTAGAGCTGGAACGTGTTTGTGCACATAATCTGCTGTGGAGCTAAAAAAAAAACCCATGTCCAAGTATAGGAAACAGGTTGTTCCTGTATATATATTTTGTGCTTTTATTTGTATGTGTGAAGGTATTTTAACACTGCAGAGAAGAACATCTGTACTGTTTGGACTCTATTGCTCATAACCTCAGATAAATAGCTTTAATTTACACTGTAAAAGGAAAACAGAAGTGGGCAATGTCTTCAATGTCCTTTTTTTTTTCCCAGACTTTTGAAGATTTTAATCCTTTTAATTATTTTTCCTGTGGCTAGACCAACATTCAAAATGGTGTCTTCTGGGATCAGTCCCATTTTTAGTCCCGAGGTGTGAAGAGAACCAAATGCTTTTCTTCCAGTTAGCTTCAGTGTGCTCATTTCTCAATAGCAAAGTAGAGAAGTCAGGTACTTTCTTACTTTGAGAGTTGAACTTTTTCCAGTACCCACTGGCACCAGGATTGCCATAGAACTGAGTTACTTGACAGTGTGAGCATACCTGCTTTCCCTGTCATGACGTCTGCTGGGAGTCCACGTTATCTGAGTGCTCTTTGTGGTAGTTGGAAGGTCTGGGTTTACTTTAAGTACTGTGTCTCTCTCCATTACACTTTAAAAAAGAATATACTGTATTTTCTGTAGAGACAGAGACTCCTTATTCTTCAGGAGTCCTGCACGTGTCTTTGTAAGGCTCAAATGAAGGTGACTCTTGTCAACAGTGCAATGACCAGTTTGGTTGTCTAAAGGTGTGGGTTAATTGAAACTAATGTTTGTCTTTCAGACACCCCGAACCTGTGAAAATTTTATCAAGTTATGCAAAAAGAATTACTATGATGGAACGATTTTTCACAGGTCAATTCGTAATTTTGTGGTGAGTATTGACCAAATCCTTCACAGTACACAGTATATGATGCTCTCAAAATACTTAGCTTGAGTTGCTGTGTTTTCTTTGCATTAGAAGTACATTAAAGTATACCTTCAGAATTAGGATTGTCCCAACTTACTGAATTTGTAGATGCTAGTCTTACTAATACTGTCAGAGGACATCACTGGCAGGAAAGGCTTTTTCCTTCTGGCAGGGCTTGGTAGTAGTTAACTCACCATTAAAATTGTGATTGTGTGCTATTACTGTATAACTAGTTGTGTCACTCTCCCTTTAGTGGCCCTGGACTACAGAATATTATTATACGTGTGTGTGTGTGTGTGTGTGTATTAGTGATTACATTTGTGGTTGTGATTGTTTTCACATATGAATTCTTTCCATTGCAGACAGTGAGAAGGATACTATAAAATATGGATTCAAATACAAGAGATATTCCACATCTCATTTCTTGTCTTTGTATCATGTGGGGGATTGGTAGCAAAGTACAAAACTTCTTCTGTTCCCAAAGCAATACGTGGTCAGTTAAAAAGCAGGTTACACTCCAGCACATAGTGGAAAGGGTGATTTGGTTAACCCATTTGAGACTGCTTATTTTCCTTATTTACCCTCGAGACCTATTATTTGTATAAAACTGTCATTTTGCTGTTGGGTAAGTGATGTAGGAGATGACAGCCAGCTGGTGAAAGAAGCTCCAAATAAGTACTCATAGTTTCCTTGATGCTAACTTGTCGACATTACTTAGTATAGGAGAAAGTGAAGCAGAATTGGCTTTTATAGTATAGCTTGTATTTAGCATCTTTCACGCAGATATATATATGTAACCTATTGATTTTATTGTAATTGTGCAGATTCAAGGAGGTGATCCAACTGGAACAGGAACAGGTAAGGTTGTGTTTTAATTAAGTAAACTGTTTTCACTTAGTGCACTGTGGTGTTAAATTGGTTTCCAGACACCTTGGAGATTAAAATTTCTCAAGTGATGGTTTGTGGTGCTTTGTGAGCATTTCTACCCTTCTACGTATTCCAATAGTAAAACTTCAGTGCTCCTCCATGTAGAATTCTCATTGTGTCTTTGCTTCCTTTTTCTTCCAGAATATAAATATGTAAAAGTTAAAATTTTTGATTTTGCAACTGGGCTTGTAGGGCAAAGAACAAAGGAAGAAGTGCATTCATGCTGTTACTTTCAAATTCAGCATTGATAAAATACTTGAGGCCTGCCTGTGGACTGTGGAATGGCCACGAACCATCTGTTCTCTCAGCTAGTTGTCTCATAAAACCAATTTCTCTTTTTTAACATGTAAGGATCACTAAACTCTTCTGCCTGTACTTTCTCCCTTGCTGTCGGGGTCTGCGTAACGGTCGTATCAGAAATGGTCAGGACACATTGCAGCTGAAGGGCCCTTGGACTATTTCTAACCACAGTTGATATGTCATCTAGTAGTTCTAATTAGTGCTGCACGTTTACTCATTATCCACTTGCACGTTTTACCTACTTGCTTGTAGATGTCACCAGCCTCCACAGCTCCTTGTCTGCTCTTGTGGAGTCCTGTGCATTTCTATTCTAGTGCATACATGCATCACTTGTGTACACAAACACTGTATTCTTCTGTGTGTGCTCTCAGACCATCCGAAAAAAAAGAAGTCTTTGTAATTCTTCAGCACTGCTTACTTTGTAAATAACGTTAGTGTGAGTTGCCCAGCACATGATCCTCAACTGCTGCCTGCTCCAAGACAGAGGAATTAAATATTCTGGGTTTTGATGGCAAAAGCCTGTTAACAAGTGCTGCTGCTGTGTATGTGTGGACTGTCAGAACTGTGACTTGATTTTGTTAGAGGGGAAGTTTCGGTTCAAATCCCAAAAGATGTAATTAGGAACATCTTTTACAATGAGAAATTGAAGAGATGTCAGGAGATCGGGGTGGTGTAATGGATTGACACAGACAGCTTTTGCCCTTTTGTAGGGTGGGGTCATCCTTGTTGCTGTCTGTGTGGACAGAAGTACTGTAAGACAGCACAAGGAATGGTTGGCAGAAGGTGGCAAGGCAGCTCCTCTGAAGGTCAAGACTCAGCCCTAATGGCAAAGGAAGTAGGAACTGTAAGACTGAAGTGGGGAGAAGACAAATAAGACCATGGGAGAACCAACTCTTCCGTGTATTATGCTAAAAAAGGACTGTAATGACCTCTGGACTTTTCTGTCTTGTTTTTCTCCTTGTCGTTCTTAATTAAATATGAGTGTATTGTAGACAGGGTGTCTTGCAAGCAGCTGTCAAGGCTACTAAAGTTCCAATAAAGCAAACAGTTTACACTCAAATAAATGTGACAGTGCTGCACAGTTGTTGAGGCCATGGTCACTGAATGGTTCTGAAGTTCTGAATGGACCAAACTAACTTTCTGCAGCCATCAACTTCAGGTTTCATGAGAGTAGTGTGAGAAATCACATTGTGCTGCAACAGCTTATTTCTTTTCTTCAGCAAAAAAAACAGCCACAGAGGCAGCATTCAGAGCAGTGGGCTGTGAGTCACGGTCATTCTTGGTAATGATTAATTATTTGAAAATGAATTTTGCATTTGTGATGTATCTTTTCCTGCTGTTCTTAACAGCAGAGTGGTTGAACTCAGTGAGTAATTCTGTCTCGCAAATGGAACAGCTGCTCTGTATTTTCAGTGTTCCAAATAATGGAAGAAAATTTGCATGTAGGAAAAACAGGTTTAATATCCCAAAGCCTTTGTGTGAAAAGGGGAAAACTGTACCCAGGACGTGACATTTTTAGAGCAGTGCAGGCAGTTTTCAGCTACTCTTCCTCGCATCCTTTTGGAAGATGTAGTGCATGGGTTTGGGTTTGTGTGGAACCATCCTCTGAACTGTCAGCAGCAGAGAGACTGAGGTCAAACGTGGTCAGTTCTGCAGTGTGATTTCCTAGCAGGGAAAGACAGTGAAGTGTAACCAGCTTTAGAACTGTTAGAACTCTTTAGAACGTTTGGATTGCAGCCCCTCAGGAAATCCAGCCTCTCATAGGTGGGCTGAAAGTGCTGGGTCTCCTTATCTGAAAGGAGAGAAGCTCTTACTGGATGAACTCAGGCTTTCATATTTGCAAAACGATTCAAGAATCTCTCTTGGAAAGCTGTGTGGAAGTGTCAGATGTTATTATGTACCTTGCTGTTCCAGATGACAAGGAGAACGTTACAGCATTTTTGTGAATCAGAGCCCTCCCACTTCCTTAGGCTGCTTAGCAATTGTGATGCCAGAAAAAGGAAGGTTTTACTTAAAATCACAGCTGTTGTGAATGATGATTCCCAGCCCACACCTGGCTGTTGGAACCGTACATTTCTGAAGGCTCAGGTGCCTTCCTCAGCTCTGTGCATAAAAGCTGTGCAAGTTCTGTACATTCATCAAAAATAATAATAAAGCAGGTGATTACTGAAAGTCTTTAGAAAGGAGAAAGACTACCAAAGCTATTTTTAGTTTGAAATACAGTCTGAAAATATTACTTTTTCTTCGTAGCTGCTAATGTGTGGTTGCTTCTGTTGCCAGATGATCTCTGTTCACCTTTCCTATCAGCACAAGGTGCAGAACTGAGGCTGAATAGCTAACAGTGCTCCAGGCTGCATTCCCAGCTTTGTGCAAACAGAGGACCCTCATGTGCAGTTCTCAGCCCCTCTCCATGCTCTATCCCCAGTCCAGAAGGTACCTGAGTGGGGCCCTGCCTGCTCTCTCATGAACCCCTTTTGTTTTAGCACAGAAGTCCCCCAAGTATTTTACAGCACTTTTTGTAATAGCATCTCAATAGCATTTCAAGTACGGTAGACACACAATTCCTCTGTGACAGAAGATTGTGTTATGTGGGGGCAAAGTGAGAGGAAGGTGAGTGCCAGGCAGTGCTGCCCACTGATCCGAGCGCCCACGTTTTCCATGGGCTCTGCGTGCAGCCTGGGAAGCTGGCTTTGGGGTAGGATTTTGCATCATAGTGATGCCATATATAATCATTGGTGGTCTGTGCTCCCTCAGAGGAAAATCTGGGGGATAAAGGAGGAGCCTGCTCTCCTTGTGGTGTGTGCAGAGATGGCCACACGGTTCTGCCTCCTCCTGGTCCATCTGCAGCCACTGCTTTGAGGCACAGGGGAGGTGGCACATCCACACCTCCCGACCACGTGCAGAATAAATGCAACAAAATCTGACACTTGGGATTGCTGCATCATTGTTAGCAGTCAGTGTGTGGCCTGTGAGCAGTTTTCCCAGGCTTATGTTGAGCTCTTCCATAGAAAACAAAATGCAAAAGTCTAAAATTCCTATTCTGGGCTCTGCTGGCTGAGCACGAGGCACAGGGCTGCCGTGCAGTAGGGCTGATGAGGGATTTGTGTGTCATCTTCAGGGAGAAAGTGATTCTGGGTTTCAGTAATTAAAAAAAATAGTACTTTTAATTCACCATCCTCTGGGCTGCTGCTTTGTGCGGGTGCTTGAAGCTTGGAATGATTCCAGAGGTCAGGAAGAGTCTGACAAGCAGCAATTTGTAATTGGCTGTCTTTAACTTCAAGGGAAAACGTTTGGTTTTTGTGTTGAAGAATAAAATGAAATCATTCCAATTCCATCTCTTCCATTGGTGTCAGCATCTTCCCCCCATCCCCACCTCCCTGCACCAGCCCGTGCTGCCAGGCCTCGCAGGCACAGCATCCTGTGTGGGGCTGCCTCTGCTCTCCTACAGCCACAGGGAGGACTCGGGGCTGCTGAACTATTAGCAGGCATCTCCAGAGAGCTGCAGTGAGCCACAGTACACCGTCATACACATGGGGTTAGTTCTGACCCTCAGTGTACGATCTGAAACCAAATCGTGTGCAGAGAAATATTCCAAAACCTAAACATGACGGTTCGTCGCTCCTGAGCGTGAGCTCTGGCTGCTTGTTGTGCCAGGAGTTCTCCCCGTCATGTGCTGGTTTTGTGCTTTTTGTATTACTTTTCTCTCCAGTGAAGCTGCAGGGTCAGGTCTGTCCACTTCCAGCAGCCTGATGAGGCCGTGGTCCTGGTGCTGGCTGGAATCCTGCTAGGGGTGCAGTGTGCTCCGGGCTTTGGCCACTTGCTGCTGTGTGCCACCTCCACTGCATGTGCTTGTGTTTGCATATTATCTGGCAACTTCTAGGCAACGAACACTCCTCTGGGTTGGGGCTGATAGTGCATCTGCTTTGCAAATGATGAGTTCCTTCAGGCGGTCCTTTGAAGCAGCGGTGCTGGGGAGGAGCGCGGGGCCCAAGCTGCAGCAGTGCAGGCTGTGTTCGGATGGCTGCAGGGCAGCAGGTGCAGCTGAGCATGGCAAACAGGAGAGGAACGTGGGGCACAGAGTGCAGTGTGGCTTATGGATCTGCACACTCTGCAGGAGTGCTTCTGCTCTCAGTCCCTGCTGCCTTCTGGTCCCCACTTGTTTGTGTACAACTGCAGAATGGGGCTTCTCCGAATGGGGCAGGGGGTGGGTGCTACACGAGTAACCTCCTGTAGGAACACACAGGGAGGTTTGTTACCAGTGAGAAATGCTGGCATTATGCAGGAGGCTGAACACTGGATTTGGCCAGGAGAGCTGGTGCTGGGACCTGTCTTCACAGCAGCAGAGCACGCTGCAGCATTACTGTGCCCCTTTCACCTGCTGCTGGGGGAGGTTGTCACACAGATCAAGCTGATATAATTTAGCTGAACTGAAGTAATGGCTCCTTCTGTACTCCTGATTACAGGAAAGCCCTGCAGGGTCTGTCCCCTTTTGCTGCCTCCTGTAAAACTGCAGAGCAGGAGCGCTCAACTCTATTAATAGGTCTTTTGAACGTGATTAATTGGGTTTTTAAGTGGGTCAGTTTCTTCCAAAATTGCTGGGTGAGTTAATTCCACTTGCAGCTGTCCACCTGTGATCCATTGTTCTCGTGGTATCATCTGAAACTCTGTTCTCTTTGATGCACACTTGTGATTTCCCACATATGGTTTTCAGTAGGAATTTGTTCTACCCTCTCATTTAATTTGCTGCTTGCTTGTGCAGCTGTGTTGTCAGATAGCTTTTCTATGTCATGTGTGCAAATGGCCACTGTGCTCTGCAGGTCTTTTACTGACCTGTGCTTTGCAGGCAGTGCAGTTGCTCTCGAGGACTCGTGAGTGATGGGCCAGACTTGCTGCCTGTCTGGGTACTCCTGTTTGTTTTATTTTTAATCCTGTCCTAAGGTGATATACTTTTCATGGTTTGTCAAACAAGATTATGGATTTGACTGTAAGACTGTGACTCATCTCAGCCTTCGTATTTCTTATTAAGAATGATCCTGGAGGAAAGTGCAAATGAAAATGTCAGGTCTGTCATAAATAATGCAAAAATGACAGCCAGGTAGAGAGGTCTCTCACACCATCATTCTATCCTCAGACACAGAAATCAGCCTGGGAGGGCTGGGTCTGCAGCTGATGCAAAGTTTTATCATCCATGGACTTAAATATAATTAAGTGTTTATATCATCCACATATCTAGTCCAAGATATCTATTTATTTTGGAGGAATATATATCATCATTTTTCATTGTTTTTTCAGGAATTAAACTTTTGGGCTTATAGTCCCTATTCTTAGTTGTTTCTGTAAACATATTTCCTCTCCCTGATAGTGTATTTTTGGAAACACTGCTATGCCCACAGCACAATTACATTAGGCATTCATTGCTCCCTGTGTTTTTTCAATCAGACATGCTTAAAGTGTTAATGTTTCAAAAAAGTAAAACTGTGGTGGACGAGCAGGAGAAGTAAATGAATCCTCGATAGTTCTTTGCCCCACGCTCTGTAATGCTGTTGGTGAACAGCCTCATGTGTTGCAGGTGGTAGTGGTGTGGAGGCACAGAGTTGTACTGCCAGTTGCAGACATCTGATTTCATGCTCAGGTAGTAGGGGAGTCACAGGGATGAGGTAGGAATGTGTCACAAACATGGCAATCAGAGCCCCAGAAACTTGGAATTTACTGCCACTGTCTGATGTGAGGTGTATTGGGAAGCAAATGAAGACAAGCTTTTCATCTGTCATCTTCTTTTTTTAAGGAGGAGAATCTTACTGGGGAAAGCCGTTTAAAGATGAATTCAAGCCCAACTTGTCCCACACAGGACGTGGTATTCTCAGTATGGCCAATTCAGGGCCCAACACAAACAAATCACAGTTGTAAGTAGTCGCTGCACTTGGTGTTTTATTGTTTCAGACATTGTGTCTTACACTTGGAGAAAACAAATTATGTTTTATGAGCTGCTCCTTGAAGTTCAATCAAGTGAAATATCACCAGGTGCTGCAGTCGAGGTGGCTGCAGCTGCTCCATGGCCTAAGAGCCATGAGACCTGTAGGCTCACGACATCAGTTTGCCTTCCCTGTTTTGTGCTTTGTAGTTTTCATTTTTTTCTTATGTCGCCCCATTCTTACTGCTGTGAAATCACTGTACCTCTCCACTTCATTTAACAATCCCATACTGAACTTTTTTGAAAGGCTTTAATGAAGTGAACCAAACACACCTTAAAAACATCGTTTCTTTTTTTACTGGCCCTTCTTTTTTTACTTACTGAATAAGTAAGAGCAGTTTTGCACTGTTCTTACGTGTGCAATACCAACATGGCAGAGCACAGAATTGAGGGTTGGAAGGGACTCTGTGCTCAGCACAGCAAACAGAGCAGGGACTAAAATGAGGAACAAAATCAACCAAGTGAAGAAGGAGAAAGAATAACAAATGAAATTTAAAAGTAGGGAAGTTGTAATAACGTGTTTTAAGTGATGCAAATACAGAGGTTTGCCTGCAGTCTTCTGAAAACGTCCCATGTCACTTTGAGCCACCCACGTCTCAGTCGCCCTCTAAGAGAAAAAATGTTCCTCTGTTGGGAACCTCAGGGAAAGTGTACATGTGCAGCTGTGTGTGTGGGGCTGGGGAGCGATGGAGGGGAGCCTTGCTGGTGGTCTCTGTGGTGCTGAGCACTATCGTGGTTCGTAAGGCATGCAGCAGTGTGATGAATTGAACTGAGCACAGGTGTTGGTCTCCAGGCCCTTCGTACTCTCACTCACGTGCTTCAGCCTCAGCACTGTGCAGGGTCCAGTTGCTGTAAAGCTTATTTTGGATTTGAATGTTGCTGCCAGCACTCAGGTGCTAAATTAGGGAAGAGCAGAGACTTTAAAAGAAAATCAATGAGGAGAGGTGGGGGATCAAGATAGAAATGGGGCAGTTCAAGAACGACGTGCTGTATTGAGTCACATCATCTGCTGCTGTAGAAGTGATCATATGTTTCCATAACATTTGCACGTGAGATATGGAATTCCCTTACATGCAGGGTCCTTGCAGGACTCCAGCTGCCCATGTTTTTAAAACTTCCTAGGCAGTGTTACAGACTTCTGGCACCTGCTGTTAATTCCATTGTCCTTAATTAGTCACTGCAGTGGCACTCACAAAGCTTTCTCTGTATATTTACTTCTGCTCAGATTTTTTTTTAAATTGCTATTTCTGTTACTGTATTGCATCTAACTGAGCACTCAGTATTGAATATCTGAGAACGAAGTGAGACAAGGAGCCTTTGCACAAAACTGAGTTGTAATGTACACCCGGTGTGGGAGTTTGCATTTGCACAGCATCTCAGAGCTGTCCTTTGGGCAAGCTATGTTTTAATAGATTGTCTAGCAGATTGCAGCCCCTCCTGTATGCAATCATATAACTTCCTGAGGCAGTGGCTTATGTGGAAAAGTACTTTTGGAATGTTTATGTATTTTTAGCTGTCTCTACTGCAGTGTAACAGATGGAGACAGAAAGGAGAGCCAGCACTGCATGTCCAGCCAGCATGGGCCATCATGGTCCACAGAGTGGAAACCTCTGTCTCACACACTTGTAGTCCAAGTCTTCTAAAGAAACGTTGAACTTTAGAGACAAGTGTTAGCAGGAAGATTGTCTTGGTTTTGGTATTTCAGTTACTGAGTTTAAAAATACCCTTCCCCCAGTTAAAAACCCAGTACATTAAAACCCAACTTTCACAGCTTTTCCTCACTTTTGACACTTTTAAGTGTTCTTCTGTCATGTTTGTACCTGAAGCACAAATCTTCTCCATCCTGAGGAGAAGTGGATCACAGTCAGGGCAACGCAATGGAAAAGAAATGGCAAATATGAGGTGTTCAAGAAGGTAAAATTTTATGCTGGCAGAAAATGGTTGTGTTATGTGACTGAATTTGCTGGATACAAACTCCCAGTCATACACAAGAAATATCCTCATCAGGCAGCAGCCACATTGTGGCTGTTCTGAAGCCTTCCTGGCCAAGGAGGGGCAGATGCTCGGATTACTTTTGGGCACTGTACAAACCACCATGTTTGCAGTACTGTTTGGGAATGTTGGTGAGGTATAAAAATGGGAAATCCAAACTCACAAATCCGAGTCCCCAAAACAGAGGAATTAAGGGTTTGTTTAGCCAGTGGGACTCCCCAGAAATGAGATCCCTCTCTGCAGAGGACCATTCCATACACTTTCTGAGTATAGCTGGTGACTGCTGACTCTCACTGAGCCAGTGTGCTAACCCCTGTGTCTTTATTCTTTCCAGCTTTATCACATTCCGCTCTTGTGCTTATTTGGACAAGAAGCATACAGTGTTTGGAAGGTAAGTGGAAGATACCATGAGAAGCAGCAAACAGATGTATTTTCCTGTGTGTCCAAAACCTAGAGAGAAGTATCTGCTGACTCTCACAATCTAACTGTAGCAGAATCCTTGCTCACAATCCAGTTCCCTCGGTCATGATTAGGTGCCCAGCATCTCTTTGGTGCCAGGCATCAGGTGTGTGCAGCTCTTAAGGTCTGTATTTTGTCATCAAATTTCTTCAGCTGTTTTTACCTTCATTTGTTGTTTTAAAAGCTATTAAAGCCAGAAGGTTAAAGAGATTGTATCTCTAGTGGAACTTACTATTTTAGATCCTGGGTGTTTCCAGGATTTGGTGACTGTATCTGATCTTAGACTCTAGAGTACAATAATATCTGGAAAGTGTATCTGGGAATAATACATAGGGTTAAGAAATGAAATCAGAAGTCTTTGTTTCCATACTGGGCTGTATCAGGTGGCTGTTTACTGGCTTGTTGTGACTTTATGTTCACATAGATTTGAGGATTACTGATTTCAGTTACTATAAAGCCTACATTTTCAGAACTCAGCTGTGACCTCAGCCATTTCTGTACATCTTTGGTTTGTGTCAATAAGTGTCACATACATATCTCTGAGAGCAGCATTTGACCTGTTTGTAATTTGTGTAAAGTGTAGAACTTTCCAGCAGTAATTTCATACTTCTTACCCTTGTTTTTTTTTTTCCTATGTGGGGTGTAGCACTGACATGTTCCTTCTCTTGGGAGCTGTGTTTTGTTCATGCCCCCACTGGTTTGAAGCACAGTTTTTGCATAGTAGCAGCTGTTAGGGGTTGGATGTTTGGCTGCTAAGCATGTTTTTCACACATGCCAGCTGCAGGCAGCAAGGTTCTGTAGGCTTCGTGCACAGGGACTTTTCAGGAGGCTTGAGCTGGAGGACACAGAGAGCATCCTGTCACACGAGTGCTGCCCACCGTGGCAGCTGTTACTGAAACTGAAGGAGATAATTTGGCATAGATGGGGAATAAAAACAAAGGCAGAGTGAGAGAAGGAAACCTTCCCTAGGAGGTGTGTTGCTGCACGGACTTTCTGCTCCAGCAGAGCTGCCTCAATTAGCTTAGTAATTACCACTTCTAGTAATTACCGTTTCTCCTGATTTAGAGAATGCTGTAATTAACTTGAAATCTAAGTGGTGGCTTTTGTTGGCTTCTAGCTCGCTGGTAAGAGGTTTAGGAACTCAGATAATGTAAAGCAACTGTCTTGAGTTTGCTCTTGTGTGTCCTGCAGAGAAAGGACACTGAGTATTTCCAGTTGACTGCTGCAAAGGGAAGGTCCTCGTTGCTGCACTCCTGTGCTGCTGTGCAAGGGCTCCCCTGCCCGTGCTGCAGTCAGGAACTGGAGCTGTGTGAGCTGCATGAGCTGCAGAGGCACTGCTGCTGGAACACCAGCGTAGACTTGCATTCTTTTTTTCTATATAAAAATCAGCTTGAGGGCAGAATGTATTTACAAAACAATACTTCTTTCTGGTTTCTGTTTCTAGTTTAAAGCTTTGTTTGTTTTTTTTTTGAGCAAGTCCAGACGTTGTTCTTGTTTCGTCCTCTGCTCAGGAAACCCCATGGCGTTGGAGCACGGCTGCCCCAGCACGGCATAGGGTGCAGTTCCTGTTCTAAACAATGTTTGAGGATAGCAAGTCAGTGTGTGAATGCTGTGGGGCTGCTGGGGATGCAGTGCTCTGGAGGAACAATGCTGGTGGAGCAGGGGGAGTTCCCCTGGCACACTGCAGATGAGCTGAGCTTCCTCCACGTTTCTCTTCACTCGAAGGTTTTGGCAGTGACTGTGAGACAGAGTTACTGGTTTGCAGAATAGAAGAACCTTAACTTGAACTGGGGTTTTCAATAACATCTCTAAATTTAAGAAGCAAAGATTTCCAGTGCTGGCTTAGCTCAGTGTTCAGTAGAACACTATCATGTTCATAAGAGCATATTTTTCTTTTCATTGCCATTTTAGCAGAAAAAACGTGAACGTGCCTGCCTCGTCCCCCAGGCATGCACACAGTGCAGTGTTCATTGAGCTCCTCTGAAGGCACACAAGCTATCTCAGGGATGCTGAGCTAAATATATAGTTGAGATCATCATTTCTCTGTTCAATATCCACTGGAGACAGGCAGCAAACCCTCAGTTTCACTGCTTGTTCTCATGTAAATGGTGTCTTGAAGGTGTCACCTTTTCCATTGTGGGCCTCATCTGAACCACTGTGTAAAGCACACGGAAATGGCATGGTCTGTGTGGGACAGAGCATGCACAGCACCTTGTGAGAGAGCAGAGCCAGAGGTGGAAAAGGGGAAACTGTGCCTCCCCTCTCTGCTGACATCCCGAGCAGAGCAGTGCCCTCTGTGCTGCATGTCTGCTGCACACAGCCTGAGCTCCTGCCCTTCACCTTCTGTTCTAATGAAAATGGTGTGCAGGGTTCTTCATGCTGAGACTGGAGTTATTTGTGCAGTAGGTTTGATCTCTTTTTCTTCAGATCTGGTGGGTTATTTGGATATTAAGCAGTGTTCTCATTTTAGAAGGTTTTTCAGTGCCTTGATGTACTGGTCTGATGGTGTTTCCTACATATAACTTGTGTGGGCTTTTTTTTGGCTACATGTCTGTGGGCCTTTCTTCTTCAGCCCAGGCTGTGTGCTGTGGGGCTGGCAGAGAGCCCTGCCCAGTTGGTTGCACTGTTGGTGTGGGGCAGCAGCTGCAGTGGTGCTGGTGCATTCTGCATTGTGCTGAGCTGCCATCATGAGATTTGGCAGTGACAACACGTCACACTGAGAGCCCACATGTGTGTCAGCATTCCCCAGGATACATCCAGGAGAGTTCTGCAAAATGTTTTGCATCCAACCGCATCTAGCATCCTTAGTTCCTTCCCTTCTGACCCGTGAATGCCACATCTATTGCTGATTTAAAATGTACAAGTGACAGTATTCCCAGGAACGTTTAATTAGCACTGCAAGTGGAGATTCGTGAGCACTGCCAAAGTACACTGGGGTAATATTGTGGGAAGACTAGCTATGGGCTAAGGGATTACTCCATTGAGATTGCTAGTGCACAGCTGATCTGACTATTCTGAATTATCAGAACCTAATTAAATGGAAACACACAGGCAGATAATGAATGGAGCTGTTGGCTAGAAAATCCTCCAATATTAAATCAGAAGTCTTCTTTAGGGGCAATTAAAATGCAGTGAATGTATCTTAGGCTGTGTGTTAATCACTGGTATTAGAAGTGGCTCTGATATTGGCCTGAGGAGGATTTTGAAATGGAGTTTTTATTATGAACTTGCTGAAGCTGGTGTAGGGCTGTCGATCCCACTCTGCTGTGCTGTCTCCAGCTGCAACTGAATGCATCTGTCCTGGCCTGCAGAAACGTTTATTTAATTGCTCTTAAAAGACACGACCTGATTACAGAATATCAACACGCCCTTGGGGAACAGATAGGAGAAGTGTAGAGCACTCAAACAACAACAACGTGTTTGCAGGGAGCTCTGTTCAGGCAGGTGCTGAGCAGCCCAGCAGTGCTTTGGGGAGCTGGGTCTTTCTGTCACCGTTGGTGGCTGTGTGACCCAGCGTGGAGCAGTGCACCCAGCACTGCTGGGGGAGCAGACCCTGCCCTGTCACTGCACAGCTCCTGGCCCTGAGCTCCTCCGACTCCGGGAGCTTCCAGAGTTACTGCTGCTTCTCACTGTCCCACAGGTGTTATATGGGCTGTGGTTTTGGTTCCTGGCTGTGTGAACACAGATGTTGTCCAGCTACAGCCTGTGTTTCTAAAGGGTCCGGGTCCCCCAGCATCAGCGAGCTTTATTTACTGCTCCTCTAAGTCTAGCCATTGTCACATGTAATTGGGGATGATGATGATGTGGATAAAACTGATGAATATCGTAGGACCAAGATATGATCCCAGCAGGACCCCTTGGAAGCAAAGTGACTCAGTGGTTGCTGTTTAAAGGTGGATTTTCACACCTGTCAGCTGCATGTTTCTGCAGTGCGTGCTGTGTTGGCGTCGCTCTGCTTTCTCCATCACAGTGTCAGCACCTCCCAGAGGTCCATTCCACGGATGCTGTTATCCCCATTAACCACATTGCCAGTTCAAAGATAGAGCGTGGTTTGACAGGCTCTGTTTTCCACAAAACCTTGTTGATTCCCATTACTTATTTCCTTTCTTTCTTAATCATGTCCTGTCTCCACTATTCCATTATTTTGCTGGGATAGGTGCCAGGAAGACAGGCTTACAATTATCTGGATCACCCCCATTTATCCTTTCTAAATCCCCTTTTCTGGAATTTTCCCATTGTTCTGTGCTTCTTTTCTGGG
>VXAB01012926.1:170383-197978 GCA_013399175.1 Odontophorus gujanensis
GGGGGGGTAGGAAAAGAGCACCACACAACAGTCCAGGAGCCTTTAGCCTTTCTGAAATGTTTCAGAGCAAATGCTGGGATAGGTTGTCTTGAAAAATGAGTGGCCAGGGATCCTTGTACATACAGCACACCACGAGAGGTGTCCACGATGTGATGCTCTGCTGCTCTCCAAAAGCCCCCACCAGGTTCATGGCTGCAAGCAGAACAGGGGAAGTTAATGAAAACATTTGCTTTCTTGACCCCATGTGGTTTAGTTTTCAAAGCTCATTGAAGTAGCAAATGAGATACAAATTTATGGATGTGACACAGCATTTTGCAATGGGTGGATTTGTTTTTTCTTGTGCAGACAGTTGCTCCTTCTCCATCTGGCTGTTTCCGTGCACCTGAACAGCTACCACGTCTGGGGGAGAGGTCTTTGCATTCTCTGAATATTTGACTTTTTCTGTTTATATTTAAACTCAAATCCAGTTTAATTTAAGTAAGATACCTTACTTTCCACCCTGAATGACGTTATCTCAGGTCTTCCAAATGCGGTCTCTATTGCCCTTCCCCTGCACACAGTGGTGTGACAGTGTGGTAGAGTCGGTGGGCAGAGATGACATTGATGTGGGAGTTATGTTGTGACATTGGAAGTTGTCTCTCTCTCTTAGAGTGGTCGGTGGCTTTGAGACTCTGACTGCAATGGAGAACGTGGAAAGTGACCCAAAAACGGACCGTCCCAAGGTAGGAGTGAGGTGACAGGAGCCGTGCGGGGCACAGCGAGCGTCGGTGGCCCTGCGTGGTGGGGTCACCCACTGCTGCTGCTGCTTCCCCAGAGCAGAACCTGGGGCAGAGGGTGCAACTTAACCAGAGTCAGTGTTCTCCTCTTCTGCTCCCAGGAGGAAATACGAATCCAGGCAACGACCGTTTTTGTTGACCCGTATGAGGAGGCAGACGCGCAGGTGAGGATGGAGTTCCCTCATCTCATAGGCCAGAGCTCTTCTTCTGAGGACTTTGTAGCTCAGTGACTTCAGTTTTAGCCCTGGCTGATCCCTCGTGGAGGCCGTATGCTTCCCCCGTGCCCCATCTTTGCAGCTCCCTCTGTGTGGGAGCCCCTGGCCCACGTGGACACGAGGTGAGGTGGAACAGCTGCTCCTTTGCACGGCCTCGCGTTTCCGTTTCAGCAGAGAGGTCTTTGGAGCTCAGTCTGGCACAGCTCTCCTCCTCACCCTTAATGATAGCTTCCTTTCCAAGTGCCCACTGTAGGTGGAGCTGGGAAAGAGAAGTTTGGTTGCAATGGCTGCAGACAGCAGGTCTGTAATGGCACTTGAGCTCCAGTTCCTACAGCTACCCTGTAAGTGCAGCAGTGCTGACTGCTGTAGAGTTTTGAAGAACTATAGTCCCGGTCTCCTTACTCTGGACCAGCTCTTCTTACAGATTGCTCTCTGCTTCCCACAGGTTGCTGCAGAAAGAGAGAAGGCTCAGCTGGAAGAAGAAGCAGCCAAAGCAAAAGCTGAGGTGGTCCCACTGAAGAAAGAGGTCCAGGCTCCTAAAACTTACCGGCAGGGGATTGGAAAATACATTAACATGGCTGCAGCGTAAGTTCCCTGCCCAGCTGCTCAGTGCTGGGTGCCTTTCCTGCTGGATGCTGACCTTGTCCTTTGCTGTGCTCTGGGCTACCTGCTGGGGCTCTGGAACAGGACGGATGTTTGCTTAGCAAGCTTTGCAAAGACTCTGTCATGCAGTAGTTGGAGATCCCTCTAGTTCTGCTATTTTTCAAAACTGAAAGTTGTCTGAGGTGGTTTTTTTTCAGCACTTGAACATGACTGGGTTGGTCCTTAGCAGTGTGTGCAGATTTGACAGTTGTAGATCCGTGTCCGCAGTGCAGAAGTCCTTGAGCAGGAACTGCACCGTCACTTCCTCTTCCATCTTTTATTCCGGTCTCTTCCCCTTCTGCAGCTATTTCTTAAGGCCACTGTCCCATGGGTAATTTTTGTTTTAGCAGCTTTTCCTGAGCACACAGCAGCTGCCTTAAGCCTCCATCATTCTGCTGATCTGATTCCCTGTGCAGCCAGCAGGTTCCCAGGCTGCTGGGGCAGCTTTGGGGTGCCTGGCAGGTTGTACAGGCTGTCCCACAGCACCCTCTCCCAAACCCCCTCTGTACACCCACTGGGGTTGGCAGCATTGCATGCTTTCCTAAGGACAGCACAGAGTGCTGCCTCAGCTGCAGCCTGGCGTTGGGTTTGGATAAATTACACTGAGTGCCTTCCACTTGATTTTTAGCAGACTTCTGTCAGAGCATTTGCAAACCTGCTGTTGTCTGCCTGCTGCGTAAAGTCATGTATTTGTGTGTACGCAGATTTGGACAGCAGATTAGCTTCTGTGTGCCTGTGTGACATACAGGATTTGCACGACTGTGAGAACAAAAATGTGGCAGCACACATAGGTCAGCTCCGTGTGCACATCAGTAGAATGTTCTGGGTACAGAAGACTGCTCGCACCTTAAAGTATTATGTTCAGCATAAAACTGTTGTTCTGCACTGTACAGAAGTGACGTTTCCTTCCTGGTCCTTCACCCATTTCAGCCCACCTTCAGGAGGGCACAGCAGCCCTTTGGCTCAGGCTTCTCCCTGCTGGCTGCTGCTGGCTGACAGTGAAACCACAGAACGAGACCTGGCCGTGTAGTGTTTCCACAGGGCTATAACTCTGCTCAAGGTAGGCTGGGAATGGCAGTAACAGCTGCAGCACTCCAAGCACAAGAAACAGACTTACACCTCATTCCCCATAAATCCTTTTGCTGCCACGAGTGTGGGTGAGGAGTGGGGGACCACTTGTGGCTCAAACTCACAGTGACTGTGTTAAAAAAGAGCAGCTGTTAAATCTTCAGCTCTGACCTGGAGAGCTTGCTGGGGTTTGAACACATTCCTGGAGGTGTTCAAAGCCTGACACGAGCCATCCCTGCAGACTGTTTGGGTAAACCAGAAGCCCCAGCCCTGCTGTGCCAGCCCAGGGCGCACACTCCTCTCTGATTCATATGGACGGAGCTGGCTCCAGTGTAGCTGCTGCAGGGAGAGGCAAGGCAGCCAGCTGCTCTGCTCCCACCGAGCAGTAAATAGTCCCTAAGGGATGTTTTCATTTTGGCTCCAGGAAGCGCGGCGTGGAAGATGACGGGCCCTCAACAAGCACAGCTGCAAAGAAGGAGAAAAAGAGCTCAGGCTTCGGGGACTTCAGCTCCTGGTAGCAGCACAGGGAGCCTAGCACTGGAGCAGCACAGCAGAAGAGAGGAGGCGGCCTCCCACGTGTCCCTGAAGAGCCCAAAAGACAATCTGTCCTGGGGAGAGGGAAGGCACCAGCCTTCACCGTGGAAGAAAACTGTCGCTTTGTTAAGGCTGGTTAATGTGGCTTTGTTTTCTGGAGATCTGTGTTCCCCCCAACTGCATCTTTCTCGAAGGCCTTTTGTTGTTGTTCAGCTGAGCAGGGAGCAGGCAGCCCAGCTCTGCTGGGGATTAGAGCCTGGCCTTGCAGGATGCTGCCTCAGTGGACAGCTGTACTGTGAAAGAGCTTCTCTTACAGGTAATCATTTCCAGGCAAGCTGGGTGTGCCAGATGAATTGGTGCTGGGGAAGCACCCGAGCTGCTGGAATGCTCTGCAGAGGGGAGGAGAGGGCTGCAGCCTGTCCTGCCTTTCCCTTCCAGCTGCATTTGCTTGTGCTCAGCAAAGACCAATTCCATCTTCTGCTCTTGCCTCCTGACTGGACTGACTGCTGTCAGTCTGCACAGGGCCTCGCTCACTCCACAATGAGCTCTTTCTGCACCCGTGTGATCTCTAGCAGCCTGGAAAGCAGTGGTCCTGAGCAGTGAGCAGTGGGAGCTCCCTGCAGCCCCGTGCAGCTGGGGGGCCGAGCTGCGCCGGGTCACAGCTGCCCTCTGGGTCCAGGAGTGACAGCCTGGAGCAGTTGAGAGGGAACAGAAACATCACAGCATGTTTTTTTAAACCATTCCTGAGGGCTGCACGTTGCTGGGGAACACACGATTTGCTTTGCTGCAACATCAGTCCTCGTTATTAAGGAAAACAGCATAGTATAGCTGAGAGGCATCTCAGATATTTCTGTAGCCACACTATTATGGTGTGTACTGAAGGCAGCCTGGGAAATGCAGCGTGCATTACAGTGGTGCACTCCATCCTGAACACAACTCTTCAGTTCCTCTCTGGTGTTTGTGGAGCACAGAAGTACCCCCAGCATGTGGCTGAGGAGCAGTTTTGTAACCAGTACATTTGTATCAATGATTTAAGAGCTTAAAGTCTCCATTTATAGGAAATTGCTGTAAAAAAAGATTTGGTACAAAGTTTTGCAATTAAATGCTTTTATTCTCTTTGGATTATTTGTGTTTGAGTGCTCAGCTGTGATTTCCAGATCATGGCATTGCGGCGTCGATTGTCGTGTGAGGAAATGATTCAGTGCTCCGTTTTCAGATGTGGGTCGGGAGCGCGGGGATCTCTGCGGATATGATTCCATCCTTCAGCCATAGGAAGTCCAGGTTTGTTTGACAGAATAGCAGGGCTGTTCGGTGGTGTTTTGTGGGCTCTGATGCGGTTCCTGGCGCTGAGCGCTGCGTTCCTCAGCTGAGCTGCTCGTGCTGCTCCTCCTGGGCTGCCCTCTCCCTGCAGATGGGTATCGATCCCTTCTATGGACCATCTGCTTCAGTACCTTCTGAAGTTGCAAAATGCACGGTGTTGCTGGAGCCGTTGCAGGCAGTTTCATGGACTCCATAAGAGAAAATGTTTTTTTCATAATAGATGGGAATGGAGATTATTATGAAAGGAACTTTTGATTACAAGGAAGAGGTGTGGTGAGGACTCGTGCCCCATGGAGTCTGCATTGCAGATGATCCAAAGTCGGGCTCCCTTTGGCTGCAGAGAGGAGTGCTGCATGCTGTCCCGTTCTGCTGGAGGATCCTGGCAGAACCCAGCGATGGCTGTGGGGCTGCTGGCCGAGCACTGTGCAGGAGCAGCCACCACTTTCTCCCTTCCAGGAAGGCAGAGTAACCTGGGAGCTCTGCTCTCAGCAGAGGGAAGCTGTTGGGCTGGCTGCTATCCCGGCTGCTCCTGCCCTGGCAGCCCATGGCTCTGCCAACCTGTGGGGCAGTGTGGGGCACTGCAGCCCTGGGCCTCAGTTCTGACCCCCCCTCCCTCTGACACTTGGACATGTGCGTAGTTGGTCGGTTGGTTTGGTTAGTTTTGTTTTTTACTTCAGCCTTTCTTCTGATTGGCAAAACCACAGGGACAAAGCGACAAAGCTGTCCTTTAAAGAGCAAGTCAAAATGTTTGGCCAGCCAGGCAGGGCACGAGGTGGGTGTGCAGGGCAGGGAGGTGGAGACCCCTGCTCACAGAGCCCGGCTCTCTGCAGGGCCACTTGGGGATTATCCACTACCTGAGCTGAGAGGGGGAAGAGGTGTCTCTCTCTGAGCCTTCCCAGTCCTTGCTGTCCTTGCTGAGCCCTGGGACAGGCAGGATTTGGGCAGCCTTAGTGCTGTTGTAGCTGCTGTGCTGTTTGCAAGCAGATTTTTGCTCCCTTTGCTTTTGACGCTTGTGTTGTCACTTAGAAGAGAGAAAAAGTGGGATTCTAGCATAGCTTTTGTCTGCTCTTGAGTAAGTCGTGTTCTTTCAGCTCCTTTTGCTCCACACCTGAGCCGTCCTGCTGAAAAGCAGTGGCACATCCTCGCTCCCTCAGAGCTGGCAGCAAACACCACTGGGACACCCTCATCCTCAGCCAACAGCAGCGGGGAGCAAAGCATCTCCCCCAGATGCCGTGCCCCCACAAACCCCAGCAGTGAGCAGATAATGCTGCAGGTCGTGCCCGGGGCCTGGATCCCATGCTGGGCTGCAGGCTGAGGCACTGGGGTTGGCATTGTGTCCTACAGGGCCGTGCTGGGGCAGCTTCCCGATCCCATGTGAGGATTTTGTGCTCCTGATGTCATGGAGCAGCTGAATCTTCCCCTCCTGTGCACTGGCAGCAGCTGAGCTGGCAGCACACAGCATCACAGCTCCTAAAAAGCAGCCGCGCTCTGCCTGGAATGCGGGGCCAGCTGTCCCCAGCCCTTCCCCCTGGAAAGCCTCCCAAGGTCTCCCTTTTCTGATATTAGATATGTTCTCTAATCTTTGGCCTCCATTTTTTAATGGTTAATTATATCTATTTGCTTTTCTGCCAGCATTGTCCTTCAGCTCGAGTGGCCGTGCTCCGTCCCTGCTGCCTGCTTCCCTGCGCTATTTATAGCAGGATCGGATCCCCTCTCTGCTGCTTGGCTGCCCCCTGCCCTGCCTGCACCCCGCTGCCCTCCTGCCTGTTTTCCAGGAGCTCTGTGCTGTGTCGGGCACGGAGCAGTGAGGTGGATCCCATGGGATGAAGGTCTCTGTGAGTGGGAGCCCCCATCCACAGCGAGTGATGCTCGTGGTGCTGCCGTGTTTCCAGAGCCCAGCTCCGTTTTGCCAAGCCCCACATCATCCCCCCGTGGAGGCACTCTGGGGCAGTGAGAGTGGCTTCCCATCAGCCCACCAAGGGAGCAGCCGTGTGATTTCTATCTGTGCTTTCATCTTGGGATGAAAGGGATGATAGAGAACATTTGTTTTGACCACAAGAGCAACGGACCCCCGAGGAGGCGTCCTCCCCAGCACGGCTGGCAGCAGATCACCGCGATAAGGCGCCGGCGGGCACGACGTCCCGGCCCCCAACAGCTGCAGAGCAAATCGTGCTCCCCACACTTGGGCACGTGCTGCAGCCCCACTGCTGTGGGGCACGGCCGGGGCTGCACAGTGTGCGTGGGGCTGTGTGGCTGCGGAGCTGGAGAGGCACGTGGGTTTTTCTGTGAAAATGGCCAAATATTTTGTTGCAGACATCTTCGCCGCAGATCCCAGCCAGGCTTTTAATGGATGGGTTCCTCGCCAGCGGCAACGGCAAATTGATTGCAGCAGAATGGCAAGTGAAGACAAATATAGAGCTGGCTGCCTACAGGGAGCACACAGAGGGAATTTCGGCTGCTATTTTTGGTGCTTCGTCTCCACTGCTTACAGCATTTCTGATCTTTGCTTCTCCTTAAGAACACATTTGGGGTTGGGATTTTTTTGTGTGTGTGAGTTGGAGAAACCCCTCCCTGCTCCACAGAAGGCTTCTTCAGCTTTTTCTGCTGTGCTCCATGACCTCCACCTCAGCAGCAAAGGGATGGGTGAGCCTGGGAATCCTGATCCTGTGCCACAGAACCCCAGTGTTTGTTGGGGGCCATAGGACCCTTTGGCACCGGGTCTGTGTCTGCTGCTGTGTCTCAGACAGTGCATCCCAGCCACAGATGCCATCGTTTTACACCTCTGTGCTTGTGCAGGCCCTGCTTTGCCTTCGTTTCATTAAGCTGCAATCTGGTGTTGTACAAAGTCCCTTTTGCATGTTTGCCTCCAAATGACATCAAGGGCTCAGCTTTGTTGGCACACGGGTTGCTACTGACATTAAAACAGAGACAGCAAAAACACAGAAAGCAAAGGGCTCAGCAGAGGATTGCTGTGCCTTTAGCAGAGGGAGTCTGCACCCCATTTGTTTAAAGCTTTCTATGGCCATGGCCATGGGGCTCCCGGGCAGGAGCACCACCCACAGAGCCCCACCTCCCCGGGCTGTGTGCCACAAGAGCGGGCATCCTGCACAGCAGTTTGTGGCTGTGGTCAAAGTCCCTGGCTCATGTCTGGGCTGAGCACTCGCAGTTGGGTTTCTGGGTCAGGGAGGCAGAGGTGACGTGGAGCAGCGGTGCTGTGCCTGGAGGTGGCAGCAGTTTGGGTGTCCATCTGAAGCTGTGCTTTGTGGACCTGCAGGACCCGCAGCGATGCCAGCACACACAAAGCCGACCATGAACTTCTGCAGCTGTGCATGTGTCCGAGAGCCGTGGGTCGGAGCGTTCCTGTGGGGCAAACAGGGCTGCCTGGCACTGCTCTCTGGTGCCCAAGGATTCCTGCAAAATTCCCATCCTGAAGTGCAGTGCGTGTGCCCCAGCTGTGCTGCTTTGTGTTTCCCTGCGGCATCTCCAGTGCTGGCAGCTGCTGCCTCCTCACACCGACTGCTCGGGCAGAGAGGGACAGTGTCACCCCCTCATCCCCCTCACCCGTGGGCACTGCTGTGCCTGGAAACCACACTGGCACTCCTGGAGCAGCCGGGGCAGAGCTGCGTGGAGCTGTGTGATCATCAGCAACTTCTGCTGTAAGAAAAAAGAACATAGCATTAAGACTAGAGGTGGAGAGCAATGCGTTGTGTCTCTGCCCAGCAGGGAGCTAACTGCTGGGTCTATGACAAACCCGGTGACGTCGTTTGTGTGCACTCTGTGTTGCATTTCCAGGAAGCGCAGGGATGGGGCAGGAGGTGTGAGCTCAGACCCGGGCAGGGACACAGCCCAAGGCCCACACCACTCAGGGCCGAGCACAGCGTTTCTGATCTTCTGCACCTCCAGGTTTCCGAGCCCTGGGTTCAGCACTGGGTTGCCATGGCAACCCATAGCACAGAGCGATGCTGCGGGGAAAGGGACGCGGGGACAGTGGAGCCCAGAGGGGCACAGAGCATCCCCGAGGGCTCTGTTCTCCCACAGCCCCACCTCCCAGCCCAGGCAGCTCGGGCTGAGGCACAGCACGGCCGTGTCCGTGTGCTGCCAGGCTCTGTGCCAGGCACTGCAGCCTTTGCACGGCCACTTATTACAGGTTTGAGCTGCGAAACACACAGAGATAATCATTAACAGAGGAGCTGTTCACCTCCAGCGCGGGCTGGGCTGCCAGGGAGCACCGCCAGAGCAAAGTCTGCTTTTTAGTAAACACTGAAAGAACGCTGCAAAACACTTCTGTTTCTGTGTTATGGCTAGGCAATTACAGGGCATTAATTTGTGTCCGCAACCTCTGCAAGAACCAGGAGACAAGGAGGAAGGGAGGGGAAGCTACGGTGACATGGACTGCCCCTGGCTGGTCAGCCTGGAGCTGCAGCAGAGCACGGCGTCCTGCAGGGCTGCAGCTCACACACACTCTGGTCAAAAAGCACCGAATTGAGGCCTGGATGCAGCACCACGAACCCAGCATGGCCCTGCAGGGCAGGGCAGCCACAGCACGGCCACCACGGCTCCCACAGCACGTGGGGAATTGAGGGAGGACAGAGATCCTTTCAAAAGAGGAAGAACGGGAGGAAAGGTAACGTGAGCAGACAACGAGAAGCAGATTCATGGTTGTGTCTGTTCTACCCAGTGGAGCGTGCCATGCACCCATCGAAACTGTGCTCAAACAGACATCTAATTCAGGAGATGAACAGAGGAAGCCGAGCAGGGGCAAGCTGGGCTGAGTGCATAGCTGTGCACACACCCTGCACGCCCAGCTCTCAGGCAACGTGGTTTACGGGAAAGCACTGCCCCACTCCCAGCACTGCCCCACTCCCAGCACTGCCCCACTCCCAGCACTGCGTGGACGGTCACACACCGCAGTGCATGGGGCGGCCCCTGGGAGCTCCTCGGCACGAAGCTCCCCCTGCTCGGATGGGTCTGTGCCTGCTCCCCGACAGCAGGACGGACTGCAGGACAAGTGCAGAGCTGTGCACACACCCTGCACGCCCAGCTCTCAGTGCACGTGGTTTACATCTGCAACCCCTTTCCCCGATGGAGCAATCTGCACAACCCCTATTGCAAAATCAGATCATCTCACCCTTGGCAGCCCCACTCCGTGTCACAAGATCCCTGACTTTACTGGGTTTTTACGTTGGAAAAGCAGTGTTTGCAGAGCCAGGACACAGAACCCCTGCTCTTATTTTTCTCACTCTAAGTGTTGCACCACTGGGAGAGTATTGTATTTTCATGATTCGGTAGTAAATTTAAATCACCTTTACTGTAGAACAAAGCCTGTTTGACTCTTTTAAGCAAACATGTAACTTGAAGCACAGCTCCAGCAGAGTTGGCTGTTAATGCCATTCACTTCCCAGTGCAAAGCACAAAACCAGAAACATTTCCCAGCCCGTAACACACCTCCACTGTTCTCCCACTGGAAGGACAAGCTTTCATGCTGGCAGCACAGTGCAGCACTGTGTGCAGGTGCATTCCTGCTCTGAGGGACAAAGAAGCAAAGGATGACTTCTTGCAATCTGCTGTGTGCCATGTAACAGGCACAGCCAGGCTCCAAGATGCTCCTGCTGGGAACTCCTGCAACCACAACAGGCTGCATTCTGCAGCAAGAGACGAGGCAAGCAGCTTCCTCGTGTGCTCTGCACCTAAAGGAAAGGTTAGCAAAATAAGCAGCCATCCAACCACTGCCTGAACCACCAAAGCTCAGTGTCTGTGCCACGTGAAACATACAAATGAGGAAGACATTCAGCTCATGCAACAGCGTCAAGACTGTCACCCACCCCTGGTCCCAAAGCAGCAGGTTTTGCTCACACATTGTTTCAGAAAACTGTTAGCTTCCTTCAGAAGGAAAGCAGAAGTGTCATGAAGGTGTCCTGAAGGTTAAAAATTATTTGCACCCTTCCTTGTGGTGAAGGATGAGGAGCTGTGCTGGGATGGAATTTGCATATGTGCATAAAAAAATGACAGCACACAAAGCCTGTTGTGAACCAAGGGCTGGGCTGTGCCCTGCTGCCTTTCTTCGAGCTACAAACCTCTGAGGTACACTGGAGCAAGGATGGAGTTCTTGCTGCTTACTACAACAATAAAGAAATCAAAATGCAGTTTTTACACTCTCCATTTCATTAATGACTGAAACACCAATATTGTCTGTTTTCAAGAATGAAGTAAATTCTTTGTCCCACGGGGTTTAGCTGTGACAACACAGCTGAAGCTGCTGCTGGACTCACAGAGCATCATCTCAGATCCTCATCTCTGCTGTCAGTGCCATAGAAATGGGTGAGCCAGAACCTCAGACTAGCTCAGACCTTAAAGTGGAGAAATGGTGAGTGCTGCTCAGCCACGTGGCTCAGCAGAGCTTCCTCATAGCCAGGACACTGCCTGCTCCAGCACCAGCTAACAGCAGCTCCACTCAGGTGCTCAGTGCTGCACACACAGGGACACAGCCAAAGAGGAGTGGAGGAAGGGACAGAGACAGAAGGATCCTCACGTGGACACGGCCATCTCACTATGGCTCTGCTCAGAGCTCGGGCTGAGCTCCAGCTGTGACCTTCCTGTGTCAGGTAACCAGGATTGGCAATGAGACCCACGCACATCACACTGCAGCTTAACCCTAAGGGGACAGTGCTGCCACATGGAGAGCCCTCAGCCAGAACAGGTGCACACTTACCTACGTTCAGCAGACAAGAAGATCTTCTAATGGAAGATTCCCATCTCTCAGACGAGGCATCTTAACTCTATTTTGGAAAGATTAGCAAAAGGAATAAAGCACAAACATGTTCAGCAACAATCTTAGAAGTATGCACTAAACCACATTCAACCCTCGCCTACAAGTTCGTAAAGCAACAAAGAGCACTGGCTCTCCTCTCTGGCATAATCAGAGGGGGAAAAAAAAGCATGAGAATCTAAACCAAAATAAGAGCACGACAATAACAAGCAACTCAACAAAACAATTGAAAGCTTTTATTGTGATACCTCAAGTAGATACAATATAGTGAAACAACAAATGATGTACAGTATTGCTAGGACAAAACAGCAACACAGCCATGTCACCTGTAAAAGAAAGCACTGAAAGGAGTTTAAGGAACTGTGAGGCACCGCCCCACGGCCGAGTGACGACTCGTGCTCGGGCTGAAACCATCAGAAGAAGAAACCTCTGAAGTGTCCGTTCCTTTTACAGAAGCATTCAGACCTTTTGTTGGCTTAACATGAGTCTGAATGAAGTACAGCAGAATGTCCAGAAAGTTCCACAACCATCTGTCAGCTCCCACTCATCTCCATCAGCAAAGAACGGAGATTCAGAACTTTGGTCAGTGACCTCCAGGGCACTGCTGCTGCCATCTGACTGCTGAGGTGAGCGTGCAACAAAGCTCTGTACAAGCACTACCCAGAGGGAAGCATGAGGTCCAGCACTGATGGGACACGGCATTACGGAGCTCCTGCACTACCCTGGCACTCCTACAGCTATGGGGACCATTGGGTTTGTGGGCGTCGTGATGACTTCGTCAGCACTTCTGAATCAGATTTTAATTTAAAGAAATTTCTGTAATGTCTCTGCTCCTGCAGATTCCCAAGGACCACGAGCACGTGCAGCACACTGCTCACACTGACAGCAGAACCAGGCCTTGACAGTGTGAAGCTGAGGCTGAATCACAGCACACTCCATGATACAGTTTGCTGTTGAACAGCTCTGCAATGAATGAGGGAAAAGAGCCATCTGAACTGGCAGATAAAATTGAGATGAGCAAATTGCCATGAGCACACAGCAGTAGTGGTTACACTGATGGGATGGCAATGCCTCCTAAATTCTGCTGCTGAGGTCACAGCAGATTTGCAGTTTAACTGAAGCTTTATGAGATGGCAGAACTGCCTTTCCTTCAGCACAAAGGTGGATAGAGTGACCAACCAAAGAGTTCTGGTGCTCCGAGTCAGACCTGGAGCACCTCTGTTCCGGCCATTATTTTGGACCAAGACTGAAAGTGTGGTCATACTGTGTGAAATGATGACTGATTACCTTCAGACAGACACAGCTTGAGCGTTCCAGAGTAAGAAAGCTTTCAATACGTGTACATTTCTGCTAGCAAATTCCTATGCATCCCAATGAACATTTCTTCTAAGCCAGCTCATAGTCAGTTCATTTGGTCCAAGAAAGAGCCAGCAAGAATCAAAGGTTCACAAAAGCTTTTTGTTACAGTTTGTAAAAAACAAAATACAAAATGAATGTTAAGACCAACAATAAAAATAACCAGTACAAGTAACAAAAGTGCTCAAGTTGGAGGGGAAGTAAACTTGCTGAGAGCGAACACATACGAACTTTAAATATAATCTTTAATATATTACAAAAATTGGTTAGAGGGAAAATGCTTTAGTAAAATGTTTTTTCAAGTAAGTTTACTTCTCTTTCAAATGACTGCTGCAGGGTTCAGTGACCAGACTGACCTCTTCACATCAGCCAGCAGCCATTGCTATCTGGATTCTACTTTCACCAAAACCAATAACAAGAACTCTCTACACCTTTTCCAGGGGAGAAAATAATCGTTGACACTGCCCAAGCAACACAAGAAGAAAAATTCACATATTCCCTCAACAGAATGAACCTAACCAACTGTTACATGGCAGCATGAAATAGCATTTCTGTGTTAGTTCTACTCCTTCTAAGCATCCACTCTTAAAAGACCAAAAAGAATATTGCTGTGTTTGGTTCTCTTAAAAGCCATAAACGTCACATTTATATCATTAACTCTTTATGCCAGCAGTCTGAAGCTCTACGTGCTAAAAGCACTTGATCAAGTCTCAACCTTTGGCATCAAAGTTAATTAAGGTTTTGGTGAAAATGTCCAGTTTAAAATATAAATAATGCACTGAAGAAAGAGGTTGAATTTCTAAATAAGAATCAGACTGTATTACAGACAGGATTAACTAAGAGAGCCAACCCCCAATTTTATAGAGAAAAATCTTTTAATACTTTACATACTTTCTCTAATTCCAACTCTCTACTGAAAAGCAGCTATTACTTTTGTCTTCAGTCCAGTGTACTTCTTCAACAAGCCTGTAGCCAGGAAGTAAGAGAAGCTCAAAGATGCACAAACTTCACATAAGCATCTCCACAACTATTAACATTACAACTGGACTTTGAAGCCAACACAGACTTTTGCAGGTAAAAGTTTTAGTGCTTCTTTTGTTATTGTTGGCAACATACATTACAATGGAGGGAGAAAATCTCAAGAACTCCAGGTCAAAAACATCACGAAACAGGCAACACCAAAGTCCATCTTGCATCAAAGACATTGTTAGAATTAGACTTTGAAGCCTGACCTTATTTGTGAGCATGAAGTAGCAACATGTAAGCCACAAAATCCAGGCAGATCACATCACCTCAGGTCTCAGGACTGAAACCCAACAGCTTTAACTACTTCCCTAATTTTTAACTTGCAGGTATAGATCATTCAATACCTTGAATGCAGTTCTGCCAGCCTGCATCAGAGAACGTCTACACATGGGACAACTCTCTTGTCACTCCTCTCCACGAGGACTGGAAGGCTGGCTTTGAACATCTCTATTGCCCCTACCCATTGGCATATTTTTTTCATGCATGACAAAATTAGTTCTAAAGTGCAGCAGAATTCAGAAAGCCTATCAGAGATTCCCAAAAACATGACAGCAGCAATGGCACCCGGGACTAAACTGTGTAGGTGCCATATCAGAATTGTTTTTGAAAGACAATGATTTTGTATTGCAAGGCTTCTGTCCCGTTCAGCTCTACCACTCACGTAGTGTTACAGATCTTCTCCCCAGACACGTCCACAAGCATTAAAAGGATTAAAATACAAATGGTCTTCAGAGACTGCTCAGTTTGAAAACAAAGTCAGCAAATTTACGTAGAGCATTTCTTTAAAAGTTGAGAATGTGCATGCACAAACACCAACATCTAATATCGTACATACACCTTCTAGAAGATTCTCTCATTAACTCACTCCAGTTAAGAAATAGAGGGAGATCAAAAGAGAAGGTAAGTTTCATACAAATTTTTATTATAAAAATGTACTTGGGGATGATTTAGCCAGCAAACCAAGAAACCCCTTCCCCCTGCCCTCCAATTTTAAAAACTACCTTGTTAATTTATTTTATGAAAAAATGAGTCCAACTCCCCGTCCCTCTTAATACCATCTCTTTTTCTACATGCAGCATACTAGTTTTCATCTCATAGGCTCTGACCATTCCTCATAAAAAATAAATATTTTTTCTCAAATGTAGCAGAAGAATACTTCAACAAGTTTCCTTGATATCAACCTCTTTGTCCAGTGCATTAGGACCATACAGTCACATGGAACCAGCCATAGAACTTCACTGATGCACGAGTCCCTGTTACTGGCAAAGGTACAGTACCAATTTTTCTTTAAATACACCAACTAATTTTTTCCCAAAATACAAGATGCATTTACTTTTCTGTCTTTTTATCTTGCAAGCTACACTTTATAAACTTCCTATCCTGGAAACTCCTTAGGGGATGTGTTGGTCTGAGCTGAACACGTCCTACAGCCTTATTGATTTAAAATCCTTCTAAGGTATTTCATTAGGATACCAAGCCTCTAGCATTACCCACCCTAACAACTTAACTGCTAATTTCAGTCAGTGCAATTGAAATATGTTGAAAATGAGCACTGTACCTTTAACCAATCCACCTACAAGATGATCACAGGTTGTGGTACACTCCAATTTTAAAAAGAAATTAGTAACTACAATACTGCATCCCCTTCACTGCCAAATATGTCAGAAATTGCTACATATGAGAAACTCATCCATACACTCTTCCAACATCTCAGATATAGAACTTCTACAGGGTTGGAGTGTAGGTGTTTAGGCAAGAAGCATGCACAGCAGAAGGGAGCATTAGAGGCAGAGGTCAAAGACAGATGCTAACCAGGAAAATCCATTTTCAATTAGTGAACTGTTTCTCTAGTTTGAGAGAGTTTAGAAAAAGGTCATCCAAAATGTTCCAAAACAACTGTTCACACGATAATACACGTACAAAAAGAGGGAACTTACACAAGGAGAAAAGGCAAACATGGCCTGAAATAGCCACTTACACTACACTACTCATCTGTGAGGTTTTAGAGTTCAGTGATGTTCTCAGGGCCACTCGAGCCACGCTCTTCCTTCACTTTGTGTCAGTCTTTGTAAAGCACACTCCACAGAGTACTGTCCAAACAGAAGGGAAAGGTTGATTCACTCCCAGCCATTGTCTTTTATCATGTGGGCAAGTTCAATGATGAATTTTCCTTCTTTGTATTTCTGACTACTCTCAAAAGCATGTTCCTAGAAAGAAGAGAAAAATGAATCAAGACACTAAAATAAGTTGGGGAAATACAGCATTTAAACATCAAATTTGCATTAAAAGTACAAGTTAGATGGACAACTTCAAAAACTGTAGAGAAAATATTTGCATTAACATCAGTATTTATTCTTTCCTTCCTGTGTGGACTACAAGTTTTCCAAATGGTGACTTTGGTCTCTGAACTGTTCAGGTGTAGTCCATAATATCAAGCAAAAAAATCACATGCACATTAACTGTGATTCAGTTGCATAGCTTTTTCTTTTCTAAAGCTATTCTAGACACTCTGAAGAGCCTAAAAACAGAGTTTAACATGACAGCCACAATCTTCTGGAAGCTGACACCGAAGCTGGGACATCCCTTCTGATTTCAGGCTCCTTACTACAAATGCATTTGCTGTGGCCAAACCACTGAAGAAATTCTGGCCCAGGCTGCATTTCCTGCTCTTCTTTTGCATTTATTTCTAGAGATAACTTACCAGCACTGCTTAGTCACAACGTGAGGTTAATTATTAGACATCAGAAAATGTATTTCATTGGAATCCTACACACAACACCCATAATCCAACATCCTCAAAATGCTGTGTTACAGATAACCACGCAAATTCACACAACTTTTCCAGCATCAGAATCAAACTCACATTAGTTGCAAGCAACAAAACAGTATTTGCTACCATTTATCACAATTGATATTTCTGCAGTACGAACCAACCCATGAAATCAAGACAATTAAGACCCATTTTGTCAATTTCTTCCATCTGTTTTAGTATATACTGTTTGCAACAGTAGAAAAAAGATATTACAGAAGTATTGCTTAGCTGTAATGACACCTATACTGCATACTGGCCTTGCTGTCATCCAAATAGTTATCTGCTACAACATTCCAGGAGATGCAAGGAAGCAAAACTACATTACAGTCAGCTGTATGTGAAAACTAACATCAACTTAACTATCACTAACACCTAGGCTGCTCAGGTAGCTGTCCCTGAACTGACCAAAACCAGAAATATATTGCTTACGTATTTCCATCCAAGAGTGGTTTTACAGTTTTCACAATAGATATCTGCCACAGCATGTAAACCTGTCAGAAGAACTCTCTCCTCTGCTGGACCACAGCCCACATTTACCCTGGGGAGAAAAAATAAAGAGAAATGATTCTTCATTAACTCCATGAGAGTGCTTTTCTAATCTGCCATCCACCTTCTCTCCAGTAGGCGAAAATCAAGTTCTGAGTTTTGATTTTTGTTTTTCAAGTTATTGGCCTAAACATCACATTGTTCTATGCCCACTTACTCCCATCAAAGACACACTGAGTAGCAAAACCTTCAAAGAACAGAACACGAGGTAGCAGCTGGAGACCTCTCTGATTTTGTGCTTTTCTTCAGAAAAGAACATGTGACCTTTACACTGAAGGTCCATATCAACACATCAGCACCCATCTCTGAATTTAGAGCAAACTCCAAAACTGCAGCAAGGAAAAGAGTCTCAAATATCAATTTGTCACAGAGCAGCAGACTAAGTCACAACGAACAAATATAAAAACAAATTATCCCATGAAGTACTGCATCAAAATACCTTCCTCATGAATATGAGTCTATGCAGAAAAGATCAGGCAAGACTAAACCAAGTTTTTAGACACCACTGCAGAAGGACAAACAAAGCACTGCCCCACTTTGCTGTTTTATTGTCAGATTCACTGTCTGAAGGCTTCACCAAACAACCACAAATAAAAAGGAGTCTGTAGTTATAGTTCTGTTATCCTGGTCTAAAATAGACCAAGACATTTAGTTGTATTTCTTTTTCCAAAAATGCTGCAACATCATCAGCTGCTATAAAAAATAAAGACAAAAAACCAATCCGATGCAGTATAAAATACATCCATTAGCAAATTCAAAGAATCAGCCTTATCTCATGATAAGGGTGTGTCCTAAAACTGCAGACACCTTTGGCCTCTGGGTTTGCAATATTCAAGGTCACTAATGATGTACAAAGTATTCTGGAACATTAACCTGTAAATGCATCTATCAGAGTGGAAAGAAATCTTGGTGAAGTTGTCCAAAACAAATTCGCAGTCACACAACACTTTGTGACTTTTGGATCATCTCAGAATGGCAACTCATACTCAAGACAGCTAGCCTTGCACAAAAGGAATTTTCCATTAACACCATTCCCTACACTCTCAGGTAATAGCAGGACTCCTTAAACTAACATCTGTGCTGGGGTGCTTATCAGCTCTGTGGCTCTTTAATAACCATTGCTGCTAAGTAAAAAAACTCCTAAAAAGAACAGGACAAAGTGAACTGCAAATTGCTATTGTTTTCTGCTTATGAAGCATACAAAATCTGTCTGTAGGTAGTGTGCATAACTGTAATAACATACTTACACAGAATTAAAGAGGTAGGCTCGTCCCTGGCTTCCCTGGAAGGACTGCATTTAAAAAAGAAAAGATTGCATTTGTTAAAGAAAAAGCAGTAGCACTGAGCTGCATTCAAAAAAAAAAAAAAGTCTCTAAACCTTCTCCCTTTTTTTCCCCAGTTTTCTTTACCAAACCTAGTATCAAAGAAAGTTAATCATTTCCTCCATGCTTGTTCTCAAACGCTTTAAAAAGCCTTGAAGTTCCACTACTGAAGATCAAAGACCAGCTCTTCTGAAAGCCACAGTGTATCAACATGAAAAGTTTTTGAAAACAAAATCCACTTTGAGTATTTGCTTGCAGTGACAGTGGGGACAGAACCGTGGGCAGAAGGCCCCTCCTGCAATGGATGCTTCCTCTGACAGACACATGATCAGAAGGCCCTTGAGATCAAATCAGATAACTGCGCTAATTTAATGATTATCACCACACCAGCAACTGTCACACCTCAGCTACTTAGAGCAGTGCACAAAAAAGTGTAGAAGGGAAAACTGTAAGTAAATAGTTCAGCTCTAGCCACATTACATACAGCACCAAAGGAAACCACCACTGTGATTCCTGCATGCTGCACCAACAGTGCCATTACATACAGACTTCAGCTACCCATAAAAATCTCACTTTAAAATGAGAAATTCTATTGAGAAGCTTATAGTGCTAATATTTAACTAGTTAAAAATCAAGAAAGTCTCAACAGTTATTAGGAAGCTTTATTTTTTTTAAATTTAATCCACAGCAAAGATGAAAAAAAGGAGGTTAATGCCATACAGTGAAAGGTGAAACTTTAGGTACTGCTGACCCTGAAAGGAGAGACTGCTGAGCACAGCCTGAAAGCAATCCTTACACTTCCCTTAAGAACAAAGCACAACACACCACTACTGCACTGCCCCTGAGATGCTTAAAAACTCAGAACTGGCAGAGTGGGACAGATCTGTGGCTTCCACTGAATAAGCAGTGCTCTCTAATTGAGAGCCATGTCTCACAATCAATGAAGAAACAGAGAGTGAAAAACAATGCGTGCTTACCCACAGATGAAAACAGAATCTATTGGCATACACACTATTAAAAGGCTTTGCTAACGAAGGGCTGACCAGACAGAGTCAGCTTCAAACCAAGCCAGAAAAAATTGCAGTTGAGCAATCAAAAAAAATTTTAATAAAGCAAACAAAACACTTTGAAGGTCCTCTTTGCCATAAACTTGTGCTAGAACTTCCTTGTTTCACAGATCTGAAATTAATAACAAACTTTCAGGACCTCTTATAATAGCTTCCAGGATTTGTTTCCTGATTGCATTTGACTTAAAGACTTCTCTTAAACTGAAGGACAACTGCACGCATAGCAATGACCATTAGTTTTTCCCATTAAGACACTCAACCACCGAGAAGTTGCAGCTACTTCTCCTTACTTTATTATCATTGGTTTCTGAACTACAATTCAAACTGGTTTCCAAACTGCAGCAGGACCAAATACCCTCTCCAGCTCAATGGGCCACGCTCTGCCTCCTGCAGCACTCACTCGCCTCTGCTTACACGAAATTTCACACATACCAATTGCACACAATCTGATGTTTTTTTTGGCTAGCCCTACAGAATCACACCTTGGACTACACATACCATGCATGGAGGTCCCCAGCTAGCTGCTAAAGAAAAAAAGAAAAAAGGCTCCAGAACAAATTAACAGCCTGGAGACCTTTCATACTCTGTTGTGTAATTATTTCTGCCAAGTTTATGTTTAGTCTTGACTTAGTATCACCTAATAAACACTCACTTGACCCTCAAAATGAAACAGAGCACAGTAGTAAGGTGCCAGGAATAGCAGAAAAGCAGCCCTTCCCCTCCTCTGCCATGTACTATAAGAAATTCTAATCAAGAAAAACACAAACTGTGGGGTAAAAAGTGTGCTTTATTTGGTTTGTGTCCTGATGTATTTTCAAAGATTATTTTTCTCCTCTCTTGCATTCTTCTACCCTAAATACACTGTACTCTCCCAGGCTTTTTTCTTCCCTCGGAAATAGCCATTGTCTGCACTTTCTGATTTTCTGGAAGATACATTTTTCTGGAAGAGGAGGAGGATAAAACAGAACTTTCCCCTGTGACAGCAGTTCTAGAAAGAAAATCCCATCACGAGAAGCTCTTCCACTCCCTCCTTCTCTCAGTTTCCTGTTAGCAGTGCCTATGTGATGGACTGATACCATCTTTCTCACCTGCATACAGGTTTAGAGTCTAAATTCAATATTTACATGCCATAGAACTGCTTTGCTGTCCAGCCAGAAGAGCAAGTTTCTCCACCTTCACATCAGCAGGAGAGGACTTGGAACAGCCTGTGACAGCCTGCTCCACAGCATCCTCAAATACAGAGCTTACATCTGATCAACTCCCAGCACTTCTCCCTCACAGTGAGTGCCACACCACAAGAGCAGTGTGTCACTGAGCACTCCGTGGGCTGCAATCCATCCTCACAGAACTTCCATACGCTGACTAAAGTAGAAGCACCAGGAAGATATAAGTTCTGAAATCCCTGGGCCGTGTCATCTTTCTAATCCATTTCTCCACTTGTCAGAGCTTGGCCATCAGACTTTCCTGTTGACATGGACAGGTAAGGAGCTTTATTCAAACACCACAAAAAGGCAGACACCTGTCACACACACATCCACTCAACGGGACAGTACTGATGAACAAATAGGGTCCCACCCACTAACAGACATAAGAAAAGTTTATGACCAGAATTCAACCTCCTGATGAATCCTATTAGTAGTCGTTAGAACAACCCACAGAGGCCCCTGAACTGCTTGCTAAGCTTGTAAACTGGCTAAAAAACAGACAGATCTTATTCAGCACTAACATTTGTTTTCACCAGTATTGAGTTTCTCACACTCTGCACTGTACAATTTACACTGATTAGAATTTTAAGAGACTAACAGGTTGAACACCTCATGTGTCTGCTCCTCCTAGGAAATGGAAGAGAGCATCCTAAAAGGCAGTGCTGAGGACAAGCAGGCACAGCCATGCCAGCCAGACTCCAGACAAACTGCTTTTCTAC
This sequence comes from Odontophorus gujanensis, assembly GCA_013399175.1. NCBI lineage: Eukaryota > Metazoa > Chordata > Aves > Galliformes > Odontophoridae > Odontophorus > Odontophorus gujanensis. The sequence goes on from VXAB01012926.1 coordinate 191,758, forward strand.
AGAATAAACATCTCCTATGCAAATGCAGACTTCTGCTTTGTAAGATCTGTTCAGCACTTCCAGACTACACAGAAACTGTAACTGAAACAGAATGCTCTATTAGAAATGTCATCATCTGGAGTATGGATGGTGACCTGTCATCACCTGCTAGAGATGAATTAAAACACAGTGGCAGGTGTGATAAACTGTCATCAATAACTCCGAGCAATGAGAATGGTTACTTAGAAGCTGGGCTATTTACCAGTTTAACCAAAATTCTCATTTAAAACAAACCTGCTTTACATCTGGCTCCTCAGTGAGCAGCACAGCACTGATTTACGAGTTGCTTCTTACCTAGAAAGTTTACAGCTGCCTAGTTCTACAGGCAGCAAGTCTATTAGGGCATTAATCTTCTCTTATTTCAACTCAGCTGGAAGTATCTACACTGTAAGACAAACTGTGCTTAGGAACTATACTAAGGTCAACCATAACAATTGTTTGGTATTATGATCTTTTCAAATTGTTTAATACAAGTTATCAACTCATTTTATAGTAGAGGAGGTTTAGAAATGTTTTGCTTGCACACTAGTATGAACCTGCAGAAGTAGGTACAAACTATGCTCTTAAGTTAAACAATAATTAGCTGTAACACCAGGATTAGCTGCTTTACCCAGGAGAAAAGGAACTACCAGTTAAACAGAACATGCATTTACTGCCCTAAGGCACACCTAAGAGCACAGGTGGGGGAAGGGAAACTACTAAAAAGCTCATCATGTAATTAATCATTCCTTGCAGACAGGATTAGATTAGATACTCCACTGAAAATATCTAGATAAACTGCCGTCTTAGCATGTACTAAAAGGCATGGAAGGCATTAGCATAAGCCAGTGAGAATGGCATTAGCAGTGCCTGCCTCAAGCAAAGCCTGCAAGCTAACCATACCACTGCAAAAAAAAGAAACTAACAGCAAGGGGTTTTATGTGTGCTTTAATTGGAAGGGTCTCCTTTCAGTTGCTGGATTTCACTTCACAAGTAAAGACAGATCAACTTCAATTATACATTAAACATACACAAGTCAAATAAATATTATTCAGTAAGGGACAAGACAGAATCCTTAGAGCACTCCAGAAACATTAAGTGCTCTGGCATCTGAATGGTCTTCTCAGTACAATGCACTACAGACTACAGTGATCTCTTGCCACTTTGGGATTACCAAAATAAGTTCAGCAAACAATTCAACATAAGACACAGACAAAACAATTATCAAGGAAAAAAAGGCTTGTTTTATTTGCTATTTCCCTCAGATCCATCTCTGTAATGCTGCAGAGACAATGCTGTGCAGCTACCTGCCTTGCAAGCCCTGAAAGATTCCACGACAAAGTGGTGGTAAAAGTTTAAAGGATTAATTTCCATTTCATCATTTAATGATTTTAATAAAGAGTTATCAAGTTCAGTATGTAGAGAGCAACCTTAAAAAAAAAAATCCACCCCCCAAAAAGTGTAGTTTTCTCCCCAAGTTTGGTCCCTTTTGGCATTATTTGAGCACCTGAAATCCAACAGGTGCTTCTCACAGCATCCATTTGTTTTCCCTCTTCACTAAGGTCTATAGCTGCTTGTTAGTACAGAAGCTACCACTGCTGTTTTTGTGTGTAGGCATGGTAAGATTTAGTTCTAAAAACATTTGCCTGTTTTAAATTTTTAATTTTTAAGAAGCTGCCTGTCTTTTGATACCGAGTACCCAGAGCTGGTACGAGCTGCTGCACATCAGCAGCAGCACTCTGTGGAATACACACCAAGCTCTGTCAGCCCTCTCACAATTCCAAGAGGCACTTCCATACATTGTCCCATACTTCTTAGATTTCCTTTCCAGCTTAGCTACTACTCCACAGTTGCTTCTACCGAAATAACTCATGGAATGTTGGAACAGATACAAATTAACCCTAAGGGAAAGGTGTTTTGTTTTCTTAAACCTACAATGCAAACAGGGGTACAAAGGATCAAAATCTTTTAGTGTTTTACAATGTAAAAGTTGAGCAATACATTTCACTGGCAGGTATCTCTGTCTCATGTAAGTTTAGATAACACGGGCAAGAAGTCTGAAGTTCACAGCACATGGAAGAGCTATTACACGAGTACACTGTCAATCTCTGTGTTGTCTTCACTGAAAAGTTACAGAAGCCACAACTAAATGAGAATCCACATCCAAAACTTCCCAGCTCTACTAGAAGCAAGTTCTTAGAAAGATCTCCATGTGCTTTTGATTTAAAATTTTTAAATACTTTATTTTTAAAGCTGTAACAACATGATGTTTGTTATTTGCTTTCAGATGATATTCAACATTCTTCTGACCCAAGCTCTCAAGACACTGAAGAAAGCCAGTGTGAGCAGCCACAGTAGCAATTCAGCCAGCATACAAAAACCCAAGTCCACCAAAAGAGGAGCTTCCTATTAAATGTGTTTAGAAATTCATTTCGAAAAATGAATCTACAGCTTAAGAGAGACAGCAAGCAAAGCTGATTCTCTGTATGCACTTGCAACCTGAGGATCAAGAAGAACACAACCCCTTCCTACTAGCTTTTGGTGAATAATGAAGCTATGACTGCTTGTAGGTTTGAGTCAAATGTTTCCATCTTGATTTGTGGTTTAAAGGATCTTCTTGGCAACAAGTGAAATTCAAACACATGCATATGAATGTCTGTAAATTCCCCATGTTTTTGCTGACTCTACAATGAAATAAGAACATTAAGGAAAAAACCTGTGAACATTTCCCCATGTAATACAGTTTCCTCATACCATTTAAGCTAGGTAGCTAGCCCAGTTTCCTATACAATGAGTTTAATTCACAGTTCTGTGCCTGTACTAAATTGAGGGAAATAACTGTTTAGGGGAATAAAACAAAGGCACAGCAGAAGACTAAGCAAACAATACATCCAAAAGAGTCAGCAGCTTCACCACGAGTGAAAAGGCTGTCTCAATATGTAAGTGAAGATTAAAAGCATTAATAACACAAAAGAAAACATGGAGAAAGTGCAGTATTTTTTTTTGCAATAACTCTCCAAAGGGTAAGTGAACAAGTGTACTTCCTCCCCACCCAAAGAAAACCTCAGCTGAGAAGTGGCAGTTCTCACTCCCACCTGTTTAGCACTCAGAAGCAGCAGTGCCTTAGTGGTGCTGCTAAAAACAAGCAGAGAAAGTCAGTTATGAAGGTACTAAAAAATATATTCTGCAGAAAAGCTATTATTAAAAAGCACTAATACAAAGATATCAGAAGAACAGCTGTCTCCAGATACCACTAAGAGCAAATCCATCAAACATCTTGAAGCAAAGAATGAACCAGTCTCTCCAGTATTCTCCCCAAACTTCAAGTTTTCCTAAGTATTTTATACATAACAGATCTTGGTTTCCCCAGGCAATAGGTTAAGGACAGGCCTAGCCTGTTTCAACAATCCACACATCCTCCAAGTTTAGACAGTCAACTGTTCTGGACATATCCTCAATCACATTCTTTAAGGACTAGTATACAGCAGAAAAAGTGTTTATAGATCCCATAACATGAGTGGAAAACTCTGAATGCAGAGTTTTGTGACCTTCAGTCAAATAATCTTTACCTGGAATAACCAGAACTTTTCCCCTCCTGAAATCCATGCTTTCTTCCAATAGTTCTCCATAGACTTTCGAGGCACAACATCTCACAAGTAATACCTACCTGACAGCAGATGGAGGCTGCAAATATGAGGAATATATGTCACATCTGTAAGTTTCCAGAATGTATCTAGATCCCAGTACACAACACCTATGACCCAAGAGTGAACCCAAGCAAGATGCTTTGAAGTGTGCACTGAATTTGCATTCCTTATCTACTGGGAGCACTGATGCAAGGGTAGCCAATTTGCTTAAGAAATGATTGGTGACCATCACTAAAGAAACCACTTGCCTTGGAGATCAATTCGTCATGATTGGCTAGGTGGGCTCTGCAGTGGATACAGCTGTAGGTGCGATGACAGTTGGGCAGGTAAGCCTGGAACGTTTTTGATTTTGTCATTTTTACCATTTCTGCTGGTGGCTCCTCACTCAGCTCAGGGCTGGCACTTGAAGAACTACAACTTTGCTGAACTCGCTGACAAAAGAAACACTGGAATATGCAAGCAAAAGCCGTTGTTGTTCTGGAGTGTGTGTGGCACTTTCCACACAAATGACAGAAGAGAAACAGTCACAACCTGTAGGTGAAAAGAGCAGAAAATCAGCAGCTTTACAGAGGAACAGTAAGCTTGTTGCTCAACAATACTAGACACTAAGGGTTATTTAAGAGCAAATGTACAACTGTACTACAGTCATCTTCGTTCAGGGAAGCTGCTCAATTCAAGTCCCATTTAACAGAGCAAAGAGCAGCTTCTGTTCCACTACTGGCTTCTACTCCATCACATTCCCAACAAAGGAGACACAAACATGAAAAACACTTTCTACAATGCATCAGGTATGCTCTAAGAAATGCATGCACCAGTTACAACAAAAAGGCAGGGGACTAGAAAATCCTTTCTCTGAAGCCAACAGTCAGCTCCAACAGAGCAAGTGACAAGGTATCCTGGAAAACACTCACTAGGACCAGCAATAAACAAGCAACAGATACCTCTCAGCTTCCCACAGAAGCTTTGCTACACCACCTCTGGCAGGGTGCTGCTACCCCTGCCAGAGAGCTGTGCACCCTCCCCATTCCAGCTCTGCAGAACTGTGCCTTTAGACAAAGGCCTTTTTAACAATTGCTCTGAGCCAAGCTAATTAGATGCTTCCCCACACTACAAAAATAGTAGTGACGGTTACTACTGAAGCTATTAGAGAATAAAAGCTGAACTCTAAACAAAGAATACACAACTGCCTTCTTAATCCTTGGGGTGCCTTTAAGAAAGATTACATGCCTAAACAGAAGGCCAAGCCTGCCTGCTGTGCTGGAAAGCAAAGCCTTTTTTAGAGCTTGCCTGAAAATCACGGATTCTAAATATTCTTAACATCCACTGATCTGTCAGAGGGCCTCAGCCACCACGCGATGTGTGTCAGGCTAATGAGCAACCCAAACACCAACACAGCACTTATGTCACCAGCTATCAGGTGACTGGCAGAGTAGGTCAATGGCACGGGCACAGCAATGAAAGCTGCATGAAGAATTTACAGCAGCGACACAGCTGTTGAAGCAGGCACACAAAGCACTTATCAGCTGTGAACTGTGTGCAGAGCAGAGTTAACCACCACTCCAGCAGGACACCAGTAACACAAAGAAAGGCAATGAAAGCCACAAATTAAGACCTGTTCATAGGAAGCAGTCACTGTGCTTCTAAAGAAGTCTTGAGAATGACCCATATGTGGGCTGAGCACGAGAGCCACAGCCAAAGTTAAGGCAGGGAGTGAACCTGCCTGACGGCAGCAGCTGTGCACAGCTACCAAAGGCCTTGTTAAAAAAAGAAATTGTAAAGGCAGATGTAAAGCTACAGGAACAGGCATGCAGGAGAACATGCTTGTGCTCTAACACAGGGCCACAGGAGCAAACTGCCATCCAAAGCATGCACCCACGGGTCAGAAGGATGGGACTAAGCCACGGAAAAGGAAAACACATTTTAAGGGATATGTTAACAGGTTCAAAACATTAACCCAGTTTGCATGAGGAGCAGATCTTAATTATTAATAAAGTAATTTAAAGAAATATTGCGTTATCTTGGGACAACAGACATCTAATTAGGACTGCAATGGGAAGAGCACCGCACAGCGCGTGCAGACAGCAGCTGGGGTACAGCCACAGCAAGAGGGGAATAAGGCAGAGCATGAGAACAGTCCTGGGAGCAGAGCAGAGCCCCTCTGCATCCCGTCCCTGAACTGCGGTCACTGCTCAGCCTGGTCCCCGTGGATCCGCGCAGGAAAGGAACAAACCCGGGCAGGGGTTCAGGACGGCAGACACCACACGCACACACTCTGACTTCAGAAGAGCACACACGAACCGCGAGCTCAGCGCGCAGGACGAAGGCTCACACGGCAGCGACCTCACGAACGGCGTCAGCCCGCGGCTCCGAAGGCACAACGCGGGAGGGACCCCACGGCCGCACCGCCCCGCGGCCGCGCGCCCACCCCACGCGGGGCAGCCCCGCCCCCCGCTCCCGCTCCGTGACGTCACGCGGGGGCGGGGCCGGGCCGCCCCGCGCGGCTCCCGGATGTGTAAACAAACACCCGCGAGCGTGCGGGGGGGCGGCGGCGCGAGG
>VXAB01012926.1:198330-235275 GCA_013399175.1 Odontophorus gujanensis
CAGCCCGTCCTCCGTGGGCTTTGTTCCGCTGCGGGGCCGCGCGTGTCGCTGCTCCGATGGCCGCGGTTCCGTCCCCGGGAGCCGAAGCGCTGCGGGAAAGCGGACGGTGACCGTCGGGACCGCGCCTCCGCTGCACGGCGGACTCGGGTGGGCGCGGTGATGGCTGCGGCGGGGCCGGGGCTGCGCCGGAGCCGAGCGGAGGAAGCGCGCTGGGTCGGACGTCGTGCGGGGACGGCAGAAGCGCCGCTGTGTGCAGAGCCGCGGGTTAACGGTGCTCCCGACGGCGCTTCCGCGCTTCGTCCTGGCGGAGCCGGCTCTCCCGTACCCACGCAGCGCTCTCAGCTCTTTCTTCTGCAGCCGAGGGGCGCGCGGTGCGATGTGCTGTGTTGGGACCCGCGCGGCCCCGAGCCGTGCAGCTCTCTGAAAAATGCTCCCGTGCGTGTGCTGCAGAAGTTATTGCTCCGCCCTTTTAATAATAATTAATATTTATGCTGTAATTTACAGGCACTGAGTGCCGTGAGTTTATCATCGTTCCAAATTTTGTCCTCTCTGTGGATTGGGAATGAGAAACATTAAGCAATGGGCAGAAGGTCACAATAGAAACGCAGATTTCTGAGATGGTCCTCCCCATCCCACATCCACGTCTGTCCACACGAACCACAGCTGTCACTGATCGTGGCAAAGCCCCCACGGTAACGGCGCTCCGGTCCGAGAGGCGGCGGTGCCCCGAGCACGCAGACCCCGCCACGTCGGGGCTGTAGGGCTTTGGGACGCGGCACAAACTGCGGTGCCTTTCCCTGATGTCTTATGGTCACTGCCTCAAAGAAAGGATCACAAACGCGGAACCGGCGGCGCTGCTGTGCGCGCTGCTCTATAGGAGTGGGTGCAGGTGCCCGGTGTCCCTCTCTTGCTCACCTCCAGAGGTCCGCTGAGAGCTTGGGTTAGATGCTGGGAGCCAAAGCGTCACACAGACAGGATTTTAACTCTGCGTGGTGAAGTAAAATAAAACAAAAGTCCAACCCTGACTAGAGAAGCAGTTCTCTTCAGAGAAGACGAGATGAACAAGAGGGAAGAAAGGAGTGTCTGTCGTTGGGGCAGGACAGCAAAGGATCCTGAAAGTGGAACAATGCTTCCATTGTTTTAACACAAGCTCTGCTTCTCCACTGAAAGATCTAAATGACAAGGACACCGAGGGTTTCTTTCTCTTTGCTATTTGTTCCCCTAGTAACAAATACACAAGCTGCACTGTTAGAATACCATCCTTTTCTCCCTTTTTTTCCTTCTTCTTTTAGTTTTCTAAAGATAAAGACATGTCAGGGATGTAGTCAGAGCCCTCACTAGCAGGACAAAGTTGCTTCTATGAATGAACCTCTGGTAAAGAATGATGTGCTTGACAATACTGAGTGTAGTCCACCAAGACAGTGAAACGATTTGAAAAGCACAGGTAAAATTAAATCCTTGAATCTCAGTCTCAATGTACTGTTGGGAATACAAACTCTTAGGGTGAATTCTGCCTTTCATAGCTGGGCTCATCTTGATGAGCAGAGCAGATGTCATGCTACTACTACTAAATCCTGTGTTGTGTCCTAATTATATCATAGCACTGGTAATTTAATGGCATTAGTTTTGACAGCCTGGCAACTTTTGCCTACGTTTTTGTTGTGTGCTCTGCATCACTGTGTAATATGAGAGGGAAGGTGTTACTTTTTCTCATTAGGATTCCAATCAAGGTTATGGTCTGTAGTTCTGGGATTCATCAGGCCGCAGGAATTGTGGAGACAACATGCTGTCTTTGTGGTTTGGCATGATAGAAATAGGTAGGTGAGGCATTAAGGCATTCTGAAAACTAGACAAACTCCAAAGGTGGCAGGTAGAGGAAGGACTATTAAAGGCATCCAGACTGAGAAATTATGCCAGGATTGTTCCTTCCTTTGCTTTTCAGGACATGTTAAGCCTCAAATGTTTGAAGGCCTTCACAACATCTTTTAAAAATCAGTTGTAAAGCTCTGTGCTCTCTGCTTTAACTGAAAGAAAACTATTGAAAGAGGAAGGTTTTTTTTGTAATTAATTTATTTCCTGTATGTTTGCCTTAAATGTATACTTAGAAACGGAAAGAACACATATACCAAAAATCCCACCTTGCTCTCCTCAGTTACTAAAGTTTATAACATTATGTTCAGCCAGGTTCTCCATGGAGAATAATATGCATCTATTTCTTATGACATGGCAGCAGACAAGGAGTGCATAACATAGGAACTACTGAAGTATAATGAGCATTGTGAAGGGTGCTGGAATTTAAAATGAGATTGGGAAACAAAAATTATAACAAGATAGCTGATATTTCCTTGTGCAGATTACATACAGAAAGAGACAGGAGTAGAACATGCTTCTGATTCTATAGCATTACATTTTCACACAGTGCATTAATTGAAACCAGCTCATTATTAGTTCATAAACAAATCATACTGGCACTGGTCACAGTGTATTTTTAGGTATTTGTCTGGAACTGTGTGCAGAGAGGTACTTTGAGTAAACAAAGAAATTACATTCTCATTTGGGTTGGGTTTTGAAAGCAGTAGGAGAAAGAGTTTGATTGTCCTACAGGCATCACAATCTGCAGAGTGCTACTGATAGCTGCACCAGGATCAGTCTGTACTAGCAGAGCTACTGCTTCAGCAGATCACAGAATATGAAGGGATAAGCTCGTCTGTCTTGAAGTCTCTAGCCATCCTCAAGTGGAGAATTAGCGAAGAAATTATTTTACAGGATACAAATCAAATAATGCCTTGTCATGATTTTGTATAGGAGCAGATGTAGATGTCTGCTCACACACATACAAACAGATGAGAGATGGAACAAACCCATCTGTGTCACCCAACTTCAGATACCTCATTCAGGTGTCTATAAACATATACATTGCACACATATAATCTCTCCAATCACCCAATTTATCCCAATCTCTGAGACAGCTAACTGTGGTTATTAGCTATCCCAAGCTGCTCCCGGGGATCTAGGCCACGACTGAAGACTGAAAAGACAGAACCACTCTGAGTCCCTGAAAGTGGCTGCGTGATTCAGAATGCAGACAAGGCTGTGGCACCTCCAGAGAGGAGCACCAGGACCAGGCCACCCTTCACTGACACAAAATGGCACCATCGGGTTTGCAGCCGTTCACTCCTGATGAGCAAATGGCACAGTGCAGTGGGACACCTGAATCTCAGTGCAACATGCAAACAGAAGTGGCAACACAATAAACCAGCACAGCAACACATCCAGACTGATTGTACACGGTAAGAACCATTGCATTGTAATCCACCAAACAGAAGCTAGTGTGCATCACTTATACTCATCAAGAGAGAAAGCAGAAGCCATATCTCTCTAAGGTAAAAGACGAAGGCAGTAGATAGAACATGAAGAATTATAACAGCTTTTTCAGTGTACGTACACATTTTGTGAAGCCCACCATTATGTAGGACTGTCATCTCCATGCAGATACAGACTCTTTGGCCATTGCTGGGCAGCTCTATCTGAAAAGTTAAAATTGGTTTTTGTGAGCCATGGAAAAGCAGAAATTCTTTTTCTGTTGATACATGTTTTGTATAAACACATTCTGCATGTGCTTGCCTATAGATGCAGATCAGTTGGCTGAAGGCAGGGATCCAAGTTTTTTTCTGCTCAGGGTTTCTTTGGTTTTCTTTTTTTTTCCTTTTTTCTTTTTCTTTCTTCTTCCAAGAGGAGTGTTTCTCATCTTGAAACCTAGACTCATATTTCCATTCTCATATCCTTTCCAGGTAAGGGCCACCAGCACAAGCATATTGTATAGCTCCACAGAAAATAGGATCAAAGGGGTCTCTGTAACTTGCTGTAAGACAGAAGCTATTCTATTACTTGTCATTTAAACCTGAACACAGAATCACAGAGTGATAGGACTTCCTAGAACATCCTGTCTCAATTTACAAATTGTTAATTCATTGTTCCTGTTATTAATTACTCTCACTGATTAAGAAATACATCTTATTTCTCCCTTGAATGTAATCAGATTTATCTTTCATTTCTTCCTTCCTTTGCCCATAATTCTAAAGAGACAATGAAACTTACTACAAACTTAAAACCAAGTAATCCTTTTGAGTAATAACCTTTCATAAACACATTTTTCAGTTTCTGAATCATTTCTACATCTCCCCTCAGATCCTCAACCAAGTTATCAAATGATTTATTGAATCGAGGATTCCAGCAGTGATTTTTGTCCCCACCAAACACAGCACTGCTCTTTTCCTACGCTGACAGTCTGACAATCATGTCTGTGGTCAGCTAATTGTCAGGTGCCCAACTGATTCCTCATTAGGACCCCCAAAGGCACTTCAGAATTGCTTTCACAGTAAGAATTCATCTGTTTCTTCTCAGAAAGTGATCAGGACATACATTTCCTCAGTAAAGCCAAAGGCTATACTCAGTAGGAAGAACTGACACCTACTTTGCTTAGGTGGAGTGACTTTCTGTGGCAGCCAGCCCACTGTTTCTGAGGCAAAATGCAGCAGTGAGGGGTAAAACTTGAAGGCATCTCACTATTTTCTAGAATTATATGAAGATTAATATTATTAATGAGTTTATTCTCTTTCACAGGGTAGAGGTGACTGTACAAAGCAAAAAGTAATGCAGACCATGGAAACCAGCTATTTAAAAAATAATAATAATAAAAATAAAATAAAATAAAATAAAATAAAATAAAATAAAATAAAATAATAAAATAAAAGCTAATCAAAGCCTGTATTGCAATTAGTGTGAGTCCAGTGTGAGTTTGAAACTGAATGAGACAGTCTGATCAGAAGTGCAGTAACAAGGAGAAAACACAGATCTCTGTAACTGTCAGAACACAGAGCTCTGCACTGTAACTTCACGCTGCAGGCAGGCCTAACTGGTGAATTTATTTGTAATAAGTCATTGACAAAGTGTCAGAAAAGATTGCTGGAGGGAGCGTGCACACAGCCACGCCTGTCTTCCTGCTCACAACTATTTCTTCTGAAATTCACTGGTAGCTGCTAGACCTGTCTCTGCTGTCCTGGCACTTAACTTACTCTGTTAGACGATCCCAAGTGCCTCATCTGCCACCTTTTTCTTTTCGACTCTTTGTAGTTCTTCTTTTTTAATTTTAATTTTAATTTTTCTCCAGTCATTTAATTTTATAAACCCTTGGAGAATGCAACTAGCTCAGCTTAGATTCAGGAAAAAAAGCATCAGAGATTTTTAGTTTTCTCAGTCAGTTAGCTGTAGGAGTTTCATTTCTGGGATGGAATGATTTTTAGATGAGCTCCGCACTGTACCTGGTTTCGGTTTTCTCCAGTGCTACCAGAAACCGTGCGCCGCGATCCGTGCTCTTAGGGATGCGATACCGCCCCAGGACCGAAGGAGACCGCAGCAGAGGACGCTCTGCAACCGCACCGGCTCCATCTTGTGGCCAAACGTATTTTAATTAGATATCCCAATCTTCTCACTATAATTCTTACACAAATACTGATAAACAGATGTGCGAGTTTCCCTCATACATTCTATAACTAGTGGCTTGGACGCTTCTGGTACCAGAGAAACAGGAAGGCAGGCTGGGGATGGGTGCACGCAGCTCTGCCCATTCTCGTGGGTAACGAACGCTGCCAAAATTCCGGCCGGTTTATTTATTTATTTATTTGCTTCTCCGGATATTTTTCACGTGGCTGTCATTAAATGAACAGATCTCACATCTGAGCTTTCCCACGGACTCTTGCCTGTCCAGCTTGCCCTGCCATCCCTGAATCTGGGTAGATATGTTTGGGAACTGCCTGGATTCGTCTGCTTGAACACTCCAACAATGAACTCAGCACTGGGAAAGGCAAAAGACAGCAGAGACTGCAGGAGGCAGCCAAAAACGACCACCTCATAGCTCAGCAAGTCCCTTAGTCACAGCTCAGTCATGTAAATTCACATTTCAGTGTATAGAACAACTACATTTTTTCAGCAAAGCAGTGCAGGGAGGTAAGCAAAGAGGAATGGGTGATCCGGCCATTGGACTCTCACCTGTACAGCCACAGCACAGATTGCATTGTGAGTGATTGGATCGAGAGTGGGAGGAAGCTATAAAAGGCTGTCTTACATCTGCTGGAGTCATCAGCAGCCAGCAGTGAGCATGAAAGCTACCAGGTGTACAGTAATAATTCCTTAAAATAAAAACAGAGGTGACACTGCTGCTTCACTTCTGCAGTGCAGTGGGACAGACAGGAGGTTGCCTGATTATACAGAGATTAAATGCAAATATTGCAGTGCCATCTGAACTGATACATAAGTTTTGGAGAGGTTTGTACTCAGCTCTTTTGCATAAACATTGCCTGTGGTGTTTTCAACGTCATTTTCTGCAGCACTATTTAAAAAAAAAAAAAAAAAAGTTGTACCAGTACTGTACCATGCAAACTAACTGCCAAAGGTGTGCCTGCTGTTCCCCTCCTTGATTTTGCTGTTGTACTCCCAGATATCCCCACCAAATCACTATTCAGCCGTCCTTTTTGGCAAGAGCTTCAAAAACACCCATGTTCCAGTGCCTCATCTCTGTGGTACATCTAATCTAGGATCTCTAATAAGAAAGTCACTCAAGTCTTCTGCGTGGTTCAGTGAGGCACGGCACAAGACAAGACCAAACCAGCTGCTCTGGCAGGAGCACACGAACACAAATCAACGTGACCCACATTTAATCAGAAAAGGGATATCTGGTTTTTTTGATCAGCTCAGAGAATTGTGCACCAGGAGGAGTGCTTTACTGAGCAGGCTGAGAAACAGTGAATAAACCCACTCAGGATCACTGGTCAACCAACAGTGTACTCTGGATATGAGCATCCAGAATCTTCCTGCAGGACACTTCTCTGCAGCCACAAATAAGATGTTGCAATTCCTTGGATGTTATTAGAAGAGTGAGGCTGACTTACATGTAAACAGGGATTTTAAAACACAGCAACTGTTCAGTAATTTTTTTTCATATATTTAAGCTACATTCCTGTCTTCTACGTTTGAAAAACACTGCCGTCCTTTATCCTGAATTTCTGCTTTGATATTTATGTCAGTATGAAGAAGGGTGGAAAGGTCTGGAGACGTGAAGAAGAGATTGAATGAAGTTTGATAGTCGTAAGTAGCATAATGTTATTCATCAGAATGTACATAAAGAATGTATCTGATGCTCTGGTTCATTTCTGCCTCGTCCCATAACAAGATGTTGTGCTTTATTCATAGGTGGTCAGAATTACTTTGACCTACACCAGAAATTAGGAAAAAGGGACAAAATATCGAAGGCACAGTTGTACAGAACACTTCTCAGAACGCTGTCACACCTCATTTCATCCTCGTGTTTCACAGCCATTCCGCTGGCTGTTTTTTTCCCCTTTATTTACAATAATCATAGCCGCGGTTCCCTTCCCCGGCAGATGGCACAAGTCCCCAGCTCTGAACTCCGGGCTGTGCCGGAGCTCGGGCTGCGCGGACACGCGCTGCTTTCTGCTCATCCACGGGAGCCGGTCCCGTTCTGGGTGTAGCTGTTATTCTCACGCAGTACCACGCGCTCTCTGGGCGCTATTTCTCCTTCCCCCCGCGCTCCGTGGGCAGTTCAGGGCAGCTCCGAGCCCGGCGCTGCAGAGCTCGCAGTGCCGCCCCGCCCCGCACCGCTGCGCTCGCACTGTGAGACCTCGGGACGATTGTTTCTCAAAATGAATCCTCTGAACGTTCGCTACAGCTCAAGTTTTCTGAAGAGTCTCTTTCAATGACCATCACAATACACAGCGAAAGCAGAAACTCCTATTTATCTGTCACCTCCATCACACAAAGCAAGCGCAGCCAAGGATGCTAGCCAACGTTTTTAGTACTATCTCACAAAAAAACCCCATCTCTTACTTTGAAAAAAATCCACTCTTGGCAGTTCTCACTACAGCAACAAAACCAGGAAACAGCATTCAGCGTGCACTGCTGGGCATGGCACAAAGCCACGGGGAACAGAAAACTGCAGAGCACGATTCCAGTACTCCACAGAAGGAGCGGTTCTGAGGACTGCGTATGTCACCATCCCATGTCACGACAGAAAGGTGCTCTGTGCCTGCGTGCACAACGCAGATGATGCAGTCTCGGGAATTCGGGGATGACAAGCTGCTTTTCCCAGCAACACTGCAAAAATTCAGCATTTATCTACTCCTGCATACCAGAATGCAAACTGATCCGAAGAGCTTAACGTCTGAGCGCCAACCAGACCTCCTCGGGGCTGTTCGCTGGAGAGGGGACGTTACTGTGAGCACACCCGCACGAGCAGTGCCCGCTGAGCCCTTCCTCCTGCCCCACACCTCTGGATCCAGGCACGCAGCACTCCTAGCTGCATTTCTGTGTGCCAACCACAGGGAAAACCCTACAGGACAGAGCGTCTGTTTTTGTGCGGTTTCTTCCCCACTGAAACGCGGCACTTTGTGTTCTTTCCCCAGGTCAGACCTCTCCCACTGTTTTCCGCCGCCCTCTGCACTGCACAGGAAACAGACACTCTTGTGCTGGAGCTGATAGGCTCCAAGGACAAAGTGCTATCACAGCAGCAGTTTCCTTATCACCTCCCAACCATAAACAATTCCGTGTTCTCTCCCTGCTACGTGAATTGGTATTTGCATGAAAACGCGCTACCCACGATCAGATGTAGGCGTTGACCCGCGCTCATCAGGGGGGGTTCTGTTGCAAAGGGACCGCGTAGAAATAACTGCTGCCGATGCCGGACCTTCCTGGAAGCTGCTGCTGTGCAGGCTGGCGGCAGAAAGGCTGCTGGTGGAGGCACAGGCATCGGCTCTGCAATCACTGAGTGCTGTGGGCAGAGCCTGTGGGAAGCACAGTTAAGATTTACAGGTGAGGAACGTCACCCATGCACTGAGCAGCACCACAAAGAGCATCACCGTGTGTTCAGAGCAATTTTATTTACAAGTTGCCGTATGACACCGCAGTACTGCAGTTTGGATCACACCACTAGCAGTAAAACAAGTCACATCTAGAACAGGAGGCAGCAGAGAAAAATGGGCACAGGATGCAGAAAAGCTATTCAGTTTTAATTAAAAGCAGGTATCGTTCTACACACTTCCAAAGCAAGGAGGAATACACAAGTTGAGAAGAGCAACTTCTTCACTGCTGTTATTTCTACAGCACTGATGGTTTTTAGCAGTGACATTTGGGCGATGAACACTACACATCAGCAGTCAAACACGAGCAGTGGGAAGAGAACTACACGAATACCTGTCCTTCAGAGGAAAGACAAAGCTTCCCTCTTTTAAGGGAAAGTTATCCAGCGCAGATGTACTTGCAGAGCCAGTAGTGCAGGCACGCTCCTGGGGGTCAGGAGGGACAGAACATTGCCTGTGAGTTCTCATCTGGTCGTGAGTTAAGAAGTTGCTGAACCAAAGCAGTTGCAGCATTCCCCAAGTCTTTTCAGAGCGCCATGATCTAACAAGGCTGTGTGTAGCTCAGCAGAATCCCACAGTTGAGCGGAGAGAAAAGCCCTTCTGCTCTCTTATAATCCTTGGCTCTAACGATGCTGGTGTGGAGCCCGGGCCTTTCTCAAGAGGAAAAATGTGGAAGAGCAATTCCGGAGAAACTCTCTAGATCTAGATGCATTCTGATGGTGAGACTCGGGAGGAAACAAGCTCACTGCAGCATCAGACACAACTCTGCTTCAAAGCACTGCAGCAGCTTCCAGAAAGCAAACAAGGATCATGCAGGACTTCTCCCCCAAATACTTCTTTAATAGCCTGGAACAACTGCTGCTGCACAGAATCCACGCTGGCTGCAACCACTGGAAAGACGATGAAAGTAAGAGCTGCACAGTAAGAACCACTTCCACCACTCATTACACACAGGATATACTGAGATTGGTACAGCGTGGTTCAGTGGTACAAGAAGAAAGCTGGTGACAGAGCAGAGCACACACGAAGCACACAAACCTTCCCCATGCTGGAGTAACTGCACCGTATGCTCAGAGAAATTCATCAGTCCAGCTGCAAAAGCAGCTTAAACTGTGCACGACCCTCACAAACACCTCTGCACGGCCTTCAGCCTCAAAGGAATGAGCACCGTTTTATTTTTCCTTAACCCCACCTCCTGCAGCACTGACAAATGAACACGCAGGGACAGTGACACCACGGCCATCCCACGGCCGTGCAGCTGCCCCAGAGTGCTCAGCCCTCCACGTTCCTACTCAGGATCCTGCAGAAGCACATGCATGCACCGAAACAAACACTTCTTAAAAACAACACATTAAAATTCTGTAGTCTATAAACTCGTATCTAAGATGTCCCAACTACGAGAGGATGTTTGTGAGTTTTAAACGCCTCGAGGAATGCAGGAAGGGTTGAGGGCCAACACTGCTGCGTGCTGGGGAGGTCCATGCTGAGCTGGGAGAAGGGCTGACTTCAAACCTCCCCCAGATTTTCAGCTCATGTGTGATGCAGCCGGTTCAGTTTCAAGCCAACATTCTGAACAGTCAGCATTTTTGCATTAGCAGATTTAAGGCATCTTCAGAACAAGCTGTGTGCCTTGGGTGCTCAGATCAGAGCAGGAGGTGCTTTGTACATCTTCTGACAATCGCAGATATTAATTATTCTGTTATTTTTTAAGCTCGTGGCATTCTCTTACAGCTTTGGGTCTCACCCTTTTTTTGCTTGGAAAGTCTGAACTCCACAATAGTTTCCAGCAGTGCAGAAGGATGGAGCAACTATGGGCACTGAAGTTTTCCATCACTATTTCTGCATTCAGCAGTAAGGTGGAACTGGCAGATCACTGCACTGCACACATCACTCCCGGTACCACCCCAGGCACCAGGCCCACAGCACAGAGATTTCTGGAACAACTGAGACTTCAGCTTCACTTAGAATCAGAAGTCAAAGGAAAAACATCACTACACATTGCTACCGTGACAAAACTGCGGACAGTGCCTGAAGGAAAGAGCTCATGGGAGCAGCTAACCAAGAAGAAAGATAAAGGTTTCACAGATCAGTTTTCATACCTTAACTTCCAAGAAACCCTGGCCCTGACATGGCCTCACTCACACCTCACATCCACAGTGCCTGAACGTGCTCCTGCACAGAACCCAAGAGCTCTTCTGAAGCACTGACACCGCACAAATCGATGCTGTGGACTTTTTAAGTCTTCTACCATTTTCATATTATTTTTTCAAGCTTGCCAAGCACTACACAAACTTAACTTAGGAAGAATAACAAAATGCACAGAACACAGAAGCGAGCATCTTTTGTCTGCAGGGAAAACACTGGGGCCGTAGCTCCACAAAGCTCAACAGCATCAGACCTCCACTGCTCAGTGATTGTGGTTTCTGCACAGAAGCAGTTCCTCACAAACTGCTGTGAGCACCCGAGCCCCCCCAGCACTGCTCCGACTGCAGAGCACAGCCCATCCTGCAGCCATCCCACACAGCCCAGCACCCACCCCTACACTCTTTGGTTCCGAGGTCTCAGCACCCAGCATCCTTCAAGTTCACAGCCAGGAAGGATCAGCAAACGAAAGCAAAGCGTATTCCAACGAGTCCTACTTCAACAGTGTGACAACAGCACTGAGTCAATGAGCAGCCTGTCTGCTGGGACACGACACAGCTCAGTCCCACTTCCAAGTAACTGCCAGCATATGCAGCACAGGGCAGCAGAGGAAGACAAAGGCAGCTGCAGTCAGTGAGAAAGCAACATGCACAACTGCATACACGGCAAAGTTCAACTCAATATTCCAGGGAAAAAATGCACACTGCTGTGAAAACAGAGAGGGGATGGAGAGATGAAGCTAAGGAGCAGGAGTCAGTGCTGTCACAGAGCTGCTGGTTACTGATTAGCACCTGTGAGTTTCAGGTCACACTTCTCATCATACTAATTACATACTAATTACAGTAGTTTCTAGCTGCCATGATCCAATTACACCTTGTCTCAGTGCTCTGGCACAGCTGGATTTCAGACTGAAAAACTATTGATAGAAATTCCATTACAACAGCATATGAGTGCACTGCTCCCAGAAACCACAGAGCATTTCAAACCTTGGCCTGAAAAGAACCTTTTCCGTAGCAAAACGAAAAGGTTTTTTCTCTAAGGACTGCTCCAGTGTTGGCTGGAAGTGGGCTGCAGCAGCACCGACACCGGGCGCCCCCAAGCCAGCTCTGTGCTCAGCACTTCTCAGCGCCCATTTCCTAACCGCCCTGCTGCACACACAGCGCTCCTGCCGTCCAGGAGCGCTCCCTGCAGTGTTCTGATGGCTTCTCAACGTCCCAGCGGCACAGCCACACTGGGAGCAGACACTCGTGGTCTGCACACTGCCCATGCCCCTTCAGACTCTGAGTGCCCCCAGCTGTCACAGGACAGCACAGGACGCCAGCCGCTCTACACAGCACAGCTATGCTGAGTTGGTAACACAGGGACACGATTTAATGAATTTCTTTGCATTTGTTTTTACAAGATTCAGATGCCAGAAACGAAACAGAACATTAAGTTACCTGATTTAAAGGAGAAAATCACATATGTTTACAACATTAAAAGAATGAGACGAAATATAAATCTTTGCTACTTACAGCTGATCTATACAGATTAACCAAATCACAAATCTGTCACAATATAAATGTTTAATTGTTACAATGAATAAGAACATACAGAAAATGAAGTTTTAAAGTTTTTTTGTTGTTGTTTTTAATATAAAATCTTGCTTTATTTTATTTTAAACTTACCATTAACTAAATTAGCTATGCAGGACTTGTGGGGTACGTGACTAAGAAGGCACCAACAGTACAAAGCAAAGACAAAGCAGTTTGAGTATTTTAAGAGTGCTCTACACTGATACAACACAAGAAAAGGCAACAATAGTAAGGAATCCAGCTGCAGCCTTCAGACAATTGTTCTAGGATGACAAAGGAGTCCAACTTCTGCACTTCGTCCAATGCTTCACTGAGCTCATCACAGCACGTGCTACAGAAAACCATGCTATGCTTCACTTTACTAATGTGCACTTTTCACTAATTTAGTGTCTTGATTTCAGTCATTAACTAAACCATTTTGAACCACAAACGCATTTAAAACTCAGGAAAAGGATTGTTTGGATTTTTTTTGTTTAAACCACTGCATTTACAAAAATACTTCCCCTAAAATCTGGGATTACTTGAAGACATTGCTGTACAAATACAAAAGTACTATGCAAGGGACCAAATTCATGAGGACACTGTGTGTACAGACCTATATTTATACCATATCACTGTGCTGCAACAACACAAACTCATCGGTAACCAAGGACTATATAAACTACACTAACATAAGCAAATATATATTAATAAAGTTTAAATCTATAGTACAGTTGCTCAGCAAACAACTTTGACATGGTATAAATATATCGTAGCGCATCACAATGGGCAGCATCATGTTTTATTTCCTCCCCACTCTTTGAGGATAACCATGCTGATCTCCTCGGGTTCCCCTGGCTCTGCCTGCAGTGTGCTGCACGTGTCCCAGTGCCCAGTGGTCCTGGTGAGCCAGGACTGCAGAGGAAGAAGCTTTGCCAAAGCATCCACGAGAAGCTTCAGTTCACCTATTTTTCTTCAGCTCTGCAGTTGGAATGTTTACACAGCCGACTGATTCTGTTCCTCATTCCCAAAACATCACTTCAATTACACGTTTTGGGTCTCTGCTCTACACATACAAAAATGATAAAGGAGGGGAAAATGCTGCAATAACTGACCTAACCGTGTCACAGGAACCTTCTTTTAGACACTTTCAATATCTGTCAGAAGAAAGTCATGCTTCTGCACTTCACAACGTAACTAAAATAGCAACACAACGTTTACTGAGCTCAGCAGAAGACTGAGGGATGCTGTTATTGGTACCCATGGACCCAATGTGGTGCAGCAAGCACAGCTACGGAGGAAGGGCTGAGAGCACCACGTGTCAGGTAAAGCAAAGCCTTGGCATGTCACTGGGAGACAGACTGCAAGGGTAAGTTTACACCTCCTCAGAAATCCAAAAATAAAGTATTAAAAAAAGAACTGGGAAAAGGATGAAACAGGCTGCCAAAATTCTTCCTTAATAAATTCAGGTGGAGGTGTTACAAACTAATTTCAGTAACAGTCATCTTCCCAACCACGATTCCTGCAACGATGAGATGGTACAGGTAGCAGAGTCTAGAAATATTTCAGCTCCTCAAAACTGAGTGAAGAAAGCATTTTGGTAAAGATGTGTAGAAACGTCAGCAGAAATTTCTACACAAGTATCAACAGTCAAGTGCATAATTCCTATAGCAATGCTTTTTCAGCACAGGCTCCATATCACGACTCAGTGACCACTGGTGCTGTGTCCTGACAATGCTCCTCATGTTCCACACAACAGAGATTTACGTACCACAGGAACTTCCTAATTGAAAATGCCCCTTAAAACAAACTCTTGCTTATTAAAAATTAGTTTTGGTAGACCAAGACTCAAACTCGAAGGAAACATCCACTCTGGGATCTTGTAAGCACCGTGGCCTTTAAAATGGGAGCTAAGGGCTTCTTAGTCCTGAACAGCAGACTGAGTGGAATGAGGAAGCCTGGATTCATTAACCAGCAAGCATCCTTGCAATACTGCAGTAGCAACTGAATCTGATTTCCGTTCAAACGCATTACCCAGGAGGAAACCAAAAACTAATCCTTTATGTTAACGTGAAGATATAAGATTTAAATTTATTTCCAGGAATTACAAGTGCATTTTGTTCATATTAGCAAGCAGTCTATACAATCCATTCTTCACTGCTGCCAAAACAAATTGAGAAGACAGCAGAGATATGAAAAGCTAAAAATAGAACTATTTTTCCTAAGTTATTCGTTGAATAGCATTTCAGTTGAACACAACTCAGAGGTAACAATAGATTTTTTTCTCTCAATCATAGGCATGTGGCACTTAAACAATCATCTTTGCACAGAAAGCTTTAACAGTCATGCGAGGGCACAGTAATCATTTTAAACAAGGCAAGTTTCTCACCACAGAGAGCAGTGGGGAAAGAAAAGGAGGCACTGCACTGGAACGTAACACCTAGTAAACTCCACATTATACAATTTCAGTAACAAATACTTGAAAAGATCATTAAAAGGTATACAATTTTAAACGTTATTTAGTGCTAGCTTTGTTTGGTTGTCCTAACTCAGCATTATGAGAAAAGTTTGATAGTACTTGACAACAGAACAGTACTTCATGTCACGAGCTCATGGAGGCTTGATTACAAATCACCATAGTGTAGGTTGCAAGAAATGAACCGGAGATGCTGACATGCTGTAGGAGCAAAAGTAAATTCAAACTTTCTCATTTAAAGATGCAGTGTTCCTCTCTGTGAGAATTCTGAACGTCAGTGAGCAGACTCAAACGGGAAACTGCCAATCCTCATGTGAAGCATTTCATTGCTATGAAGAGTGTAGACTGAGTTTATTCACATCATACTCTGGTTTCTCGCTTACCGCACTCGGATGCCTTCCACAAAGAACAGCACCCACCACGAGGACACCATGCCACTGTGCCCTTTGTTAATCTCCCACCACACAGGGAATAAATCAGCTGGCAAGCTGCCACTCATTCTCTCTGCACAAGCCTTATAAACTCGACTACAAGGTATGAACTCTGGAAGTACTACCCCTCCCAGCATGGTTAAACTTAAAATGATCTCTTTTTTAAAAAGGCAGGGAAGAAAAGGTACAAATTTTGTCGGTGCATGATAAAATGTTTCTTAGATGAATTCAATTAAGATGGGCTCCTATGTGGCTATTACACTGTATAGAATACCTGTATGTACAGCACAGGACACCCAAACAAGTGCATAAGCAAGATTAACACGAACACGACTTATGCTGTAATCCAGAGCGTAATGGAAAATCCCACTCACTGGATGCTAACCATTTCTATTTAAAAAGGAAGTGCAAAACAAATCTGGGATGTCACTGACTTAAAGTGCCCTGAATAGTAGCTTTTCTAAAAAAAAAAAAATAAAATAAATGCCAGCGACTTCAGTAAAGTCAGAAGAACATAGTTCATGGTGTAAACTTCGCATCAGTTAATGAATTATCTTCTCGGATATTAATCCAGGAGTGAAAGGAACCACTGCATCTCTCAAACCAGAAAGCAAGCAGTTAAAACACGGCCAGCAGTAGGTGCACTTACAGTACAGTACTGCAACAGGTCAACAACGGGCATTACGCATAGGAGTGTCAATTACAATTCTTCAGGTTTAAAAGATTCATTGAAAGCATGAAAAGCCAAAACTACCAGGAACCGCCCTCCTGAATGGCTCAAAGGAGTTAGTGGATAAGCTGAGAGAGGCCACGAGACATGACCAACAATAAAGAACTGGGAAGAGGAACAGCAACGTTTGAGCATGCCCAGTCCTTTAAGTCCTTGTCCTATAAAAAAAAAAAAAAAGCAGAGACATTTCAGTGAAGAAAACGTTATCATTGTCTTTCACAACAAACATTTTCCTATTTCTACCTTTCTCCAAATGAGCGCTTATCTGAAGAACTGCTTTCTTCCCACATTGCTTCCTAATTCCAAAAGTGAGTCAGAAAGTACAAGGTAAAGAACAACAGAGAAGAGCTGGCTGACAGCAAGGGGTTACAGAGGAGCACAGAAACACTCAGAAGGGACTCAGTGCAGCTTCAGCCAGCTGCCAGGCCTGGTCTTCACTGGCATGCCAGCTCCTCACAATTAAACGCTGTGCAGTGCAATACCTAATAATTCTGACCAGAAATTACTTGCACAGTTCCTAGTGATTCATTATCTAGGTAAGCAACGTATTCAAATTTCAGTACGTTGTCAGCCAAAACAGCTCTTCACAGCAGCTCTGGAAGGTAACATTTCCAGCAGGTCAGGGCTTCCCCACAGCACTGGACCACCGATACCCACACCCCTCCTCCCTTAATCCCAACACAACCTTGCTAAGTACAGTCTGGGCAAAGAGGCCACAGAGATCACAAGCTCTGACTTACCTTTACTTTACAAAAGTAAAAAACTATTTTCAACAGTTTCCTTGACATTTTTTTCCCCTCCTCTTTTCCTTCCGATTAATAATTACAAGAGCCTAGAGGCACGAGCAACGCAGGGACACAAACCCCATTTTTAGTCCAGAAGAATAACTGGTTACAGCAAAGTATTGAAGCTCCCACACACTGCTGTCAGAGCCACGTGCTTCTCACAGCAAGAAGCTCACGGGCTCACACTCAAGCTTCCTGCAGGGCTGTCAAACACAGGGTCTGTCTGTGCAGTGCTGATGGAGGATACCCCACAAACCATTTTTAAGACACAACATGGGCCAACTGAGATCAGGTGGTCATCTTTGTTTTTTCAATCTCTTGTCCAGCTACACAGCTCAGGTACTTAAAAACATTTGTTCCACAACTATCAGAAAAAATGTACTGTCACTTTTTGAGCAATTTTGTATGGAAATACCGAGACTCGTGAGCCTCAAGGTACATGGACAACTTTATTGATTTGAAACAAAACAGAGGCAGTGAGTATCAGCAGATTTAAATTAAGAATAGTTAGATCTTCAAAGAACTAGCAAATGTGACCATTACCACCTCACAAGCAGCTACACAGTTCGTTACTCATACCATTATCTCAGAGGTACTTAAAATTGAAGTCTCACTGAAAACGTACAGTGTTGAGGCTTTTTTAGATTACTTTAAGAGATTTCTCCTCCACACACTGCATTTAAGGAAGACATTGTAAAGAGCATTTGAAGCCACATGACAAAATACTCTGCTCTCTTTCATGAAGATCATCGACCCCTTGAGAAGTGTGGGTTTTGTTTGTAAGATTTGCATTTTGGAAGCGTTCTCATTGCTTTCATTCTGAAAAGAAAATCAAATGTAATCCTTATTCCTTAAATGCAGTCTGAGAATTATATAATCATCCCAAGACAACTGCCTGGATTCCTCATGCACAGTTCAGTGCTGCAAACTGTACTCATTTCTTCAGTAAGAGAATAGGACTCAGGTAAAGGAACAAACAGCGAGCTGTACTCAAGCAGCATGAGAGCAAGTCAATAGAAACCATCAGTTACACATTTCAACAGCAGTAAGCACAGAGTTCCAAAATTCTTCTGGGCAGACACTTTACCTATGCACAATTTAAGATCGATATCCTGGCTGGAATCTAGCAGTTTCCTCAAAAATCAGTTCTTTCAGCTTTTCCTTCGGCAAGTCATCCAATTCCATATCAAACTTGAAGGGTGCTTCAGCTACAGGCTTGATAAAATTAAAGAAAAAAAAGTAATCATTCATCTTCTTAAAGTTGTTATTGTTCTGTTGAAATTAAATGGAGATCCTGAATGGGAAAAACTTCTAGAAGTGGTCACAGAAACATTCACTACTTTGCAGTCTATGCATCATGTATTAGTCTAAAGATATTAATTCAAATCATAGCAAAATGTAAAACAGAGTATAATAACTGACAGCTCACATCTTAGTAACTACCTGAACAAAAACGATCTGAAGCATCATATTCCTCAGAATAAACCTATCCCTCAAAGAAAACTAGTATTTCTCCTCCTCCCCACCTTCACAAGTAACCTGAAATCTCATCAGAATTGCATCAACTGCAGTAAACTCAGTTCTGGGGCCTTTTAAAGTACAACACAATGGTGAACTCTGCTGCCTTCTCCTGCCTCAACTCAGCCATTATGAAACAAAACCATAGAGAACTGAGGAATTCCATTTTCACAACAGTACTCCTCAGCATATATCTATTTCTGTGCTGTGCCTCCAAAAGGTAACACTGGATTGAGAAATACAAAACAAAAGCACAACACCAGTTTCAAGGATTGAAGTTAATCAGACTGATTTTTTCCCCTTATTTTTATTAATCAAACATTTAATCTCTCTCTAAACACAAGCAAGACTTCTCAGTCTGTAGGGCCACGCAATGTAAGTTACTTCTTACACGGAGCAGAGGACTGGCTACCTTCCTGACCACGTCAGGTCTAACATAGTAAAGCAATGTTTTTACCTCATCACTTGGATCATAGTACTGTTCCAGATACGGATGGGCTAAAGCTTGTTCCACTTCAATTCGCTTATGAGGATTAAAGGTCAACATTTTATCCAACAAATCAAGTGCTAAGATGAAAAAACAAGCAAACAAGAGCTTAATACGCACTCCAAACTGCAAAGTACAATAAATGCTACTGTCAGTACACAGGAAGGACAAGCTTCCCTACGCTCTGTGCTGATTTCCATTTACAGCAGGAGCAGCAAAATGCTCCCTGAGTTGGGCAGTGTGTCCTCGTTTGCCCATCTCATCAGCATTCCTAAGTTACAGTCTCCTTTTGCATGATCTGGTATGTTTTAAGAACAAGTACAGGAAAACATATACCCTTTACAAGACCCTACAGCACCAGAATGAATGTCAAGGGAAGAAATGCACAGAAGCTTACAGAGCAATCTACATTCAACTCCAGCAGAAATTAAGTTTTTTTTCCTCATTCAAATTTGGCATAAAAATCCAAAACAAAATAAACTTTGCCTGAAATGAAGTAATCAAGAATACCTTATTTTGAACAGAATGCAAAGCCATTAGAACCGCAGGGCACCACTACAAGCACAACTAGCAGCTCAGGAGATACTCTGCAGCTCATAATGCCAATACATGCACAGAGATTTACACCAGACTTGCTCACAACTTGTGAAGAATCCACAGAGAATGTGCAGACTCCACAAGACCAAGAGTGAGGTCTGATCAAATTCTGGACAAGCATTACAAGTCCATAATTGCAACTGTTTGATTACTTTGGTTGTTAACACATCGTCCTTTTCTTGGAAATGGAGAATAATGGTCACAGAAGCAGGAATTCCACACACCCTTGTGAAACCATTGGCTTCCACTGCATTTGTTCTTATTATCACAATACTAAACTTAGACGTGGGCTCATTACTGCACCACGGTAGCTCTAGCTCTGCATCAGGGTAAGATGCCTGGAAGGACACACAGTATGGTAGAAGACACAGAAATTAACCAGTGCACTTAAGGAACCTTTAAAAAGTTGCAAAGCTTGCTTAACAATTAAATACTTTCATGAAACTCTGTCAGGACCAGAAACGCCCCTGCGGACTGCGTGCTGTGCACATTGCTTCTCACTGAAATGATGGCAAAGAGCTGTTGGAAATGTGCTCTGTCAAAGGGGCTCTGAAGGTTTAGATGTCTAGATGTTACCCAGTCACACTAAGCACACGTTCCCCGGCAGCAAAGCACATCAGCATCACTGCCATTTAAGCTGTCAAAAACCCCAGCAAAAATTTCTCACTGATGAGCGCAGTTACAAAAGCAGAACAAATAGTGCTGCTTCCCCCAGTGAGGACCATCAGCTCCACTGCTGCAGCAGAAAGCAGCTTTTTCATGACACTTCAGTACCTGATTATGTTCACTGAAAGCAAATTATTTCATCAGTTCAAAAAACTCAGGTGACACGGATTGTGTCAGAGCAAGCAAGAGAGAGCTGTGCTGTTAACACAGCAATCCCTGAACTGCAAAAAGGAGAAGCCAGAAGGAAATATCAATTCAGAACAAAAACTGCAAATGTCCAATGCCAACATTCAGTACTTGAATGAACTACACTTTGTAAGACAATGCCAACAGCTGGGATCCCCACGTGCCACAAAGAAGTTAAAGGTCCAACACCACAACACAACTTTTGACTTGTTTATGAATGAGAGGGAGTTTCATGCTGTTTATGATCTTACATCCAACTGACTCCAACTCAAATACATTCTTATGGTGGTTCTAAAAGCAATTCCATCCTGCCCCTGATTTTGGTGTTCATTTCCACTTTCGAAACTCTCATAGAATATAACAGAGCATAAAATACCTTTGGGGTCAGCATTCGGAAACAGCCTGTTCCATGGTACCTTATTTTTGTGTGGTAGGGAAAGCAAATAGTTTCTGGCTTTTAAATTTATTATACAATTCAAATCTTCTTGGGAAGGGGATCCAAGTATACCTACAAAAACAAAAGCACAAACAGTACTGCATTCCTGAGAAAGTCACATCGCAGCAATCACATCACCTTTATCCATTCTCAAAGACAATCCATACGTACAGAGTAGCACAGACTAAAGGAACTACAGGACTGAAAGAAGAAAATGGGTGACCCAGAAAAGCCCAACTGGTAGAAAAGCTGAAGAGAGGCGAATGGATGAGGAAATGTTACTTCATGATGTCAAACATACCAAGGATATGGTTAAGTTGGTCAAGGTAGTGTTTTCCTGGAAAGATAGGTCTGTTGGAGAGCATCTCTGCCAGAATGCAGCCTACAGACCAGATGTCAATGGACTTGGTGTAACCCTGCAGGGAAAGCAAAACAAAACCAAACGCTTTTATTCAAATATATTTTGCATAACCGCAGTAATGCATTACTTCAGTACAAACGCACTGTAATAGCTGCTTACATCTGTCACGCCTGTCCATGCTGTTCACTTTTTCTGGTACATAATGAAATAATTAAGAACTGTAGCTCAAAAACACTGCTTCAAATGAGTAGCAAAAACTGAAATATGCAAGATGCACTTTTCCAAAGGGATTCAGTGAGGTTAACTGCACACACCACCCATCACACGTTGGTGAGGCTCCCTGATTCTCCTGCTGATTTACAGCAAGACATGTCATCAACAGGCCTTACACTAACTTAGACTCTTAAAAGATTAAAGAGTATAACGGTTTCTGTCGTCCCCATCATTATGCTAAACATGTGAGCAGCAGAAAAAGGCCACGCTCCCACAGAGGTCAGTAAGAAACCTTCATCATCAAAGGGGTGAAAGGGCAGCACGGATTGCTGGTCAGCGGATCGGTAAACACGGCATGAAAGTAAGCAGCAAAGATGATGTGAGAAGGTCAAATGCTGTGATAAGAAGAATGGAACAAACATCTCCAGGTATGTAACATGTTACACACTTCTGAATCAAAGTCTTTTCTTCTGTACTTACACAGTGCCTGGGTGACATATGGGCAACTCTACCTCAAGAGCCACCGCCCCCACAAACCGTCACCTTACTGTCCCACAGCCCATAGCAGCTGTCTGCTGCTCCCTCCCACCAGCAAGGAGCTCACACAGAAGCAGAATCCCCTGCCAGCTCAGCACGGCTCTCGGGGTGCAATATGTGACCATTTGTTCTCTGTGCAGCAACTCTGGAAGAAATCATGTTACTGAGTAGGAACAGCAAACCCTGTGCACCTCGTAAGGAACACACAGGTCATCTTCTTGTAAGAGCTGCTGATGAATATAGACAGACATCCAGAAATATGGGTAAGTTGCCCTACGCTTATGGCCTCAATGGAGTTTAAAATATAAGGAGCCTAAAAACTCACCTGAGCAGATAATTATTTTCTAAATGCACACTGTTGCACACAAAAAAAAAAAAAGACAAACAGTAAAGCAGTTTCCCTACACAGCTTTGAGGAATACGGAACACAGATGGGTGTCTCACAGTGACACCACCAAGTGCACGGCTGCAGTAACCACTGCCAAGGCTATGGAGGTCACCCATTACTCACACACACAAAACAGATCCACTTTAACAAAGCCATACAAGAATGTACGAATAATTCCAAGTATAAAAAAAAAAACAACAAAGGGATGATTTAAGACTTTGAGAATGTCTTTAAGATTGACACATAGCAAAGACCACATGCCTTCAAAGTAAGACTCACCCTCATTATATATCCTAAATCTGCACTGAGATGTCCACTAGAACTGAGGCAACACTCGCAAACCTTCCTGAACACACGGGAGTGCCCTCATTAGCAGCATTTCTGTCCTGCTCTATAACACAGAGCATCTGACAGAATAAAGTCTTGTGAACAGCAAGACTAGGCACACGGGAACTGAAGTACCTCTTTACTGAGCTGTAGCATCCAATAATTGTATTTGAAATTCCAAATCTATTGCAAACCAGTGGCTGTGTTGTAGAGCCATTTCTCTGTTCCCTCAAGATTATGCACGTGCTCCAACAGTAAAAAATAAAAAAAAATCCAGAGGGGGTGGGAGAAGGGAGAAACATCTGATGCTCCCAAGTGAATAATCAGCAACAGAAGCAGCACAGCAGTGCACTGCAGCTCTTACCTTAGAATTCAGCATGATTTCGGGAGCCCTGTACCAACGTGTGGCCACATATTCTGTCAGGAATCCTGTGTGATCATGATCTGGATCTGCAACGCGAGCCAGTCCGAAGTCACAAATCTGGTTTCAAATTGAAAAGAAAAAAAGAGCAAGTACATTAGATATACATACAGCCTCCAACACTACAATGTTACTAAGTCACTCCACCTACGACATAACACTTCCAAAGACAGTGGTGCTAGCATGTATTTCCAGAAACAAATTATTGCACAAAGGTTGGAAAAAGATCTTTGGAACTCAAACACAAGAAGTCAATACAAGAAATTAAATTTAATTTGGATAGGGACCCGAACAGTGGTCAAGGAGAAGAAGTGGTCCAAACAGCTCGAGGGAAAACATTCCTGGCATACAGTTTATGCTCCACTTCTTTAACTTTTTAACTGCCAGGAAAGTGACACTCCTCCAAATTTAAATTAAGAGTTACACCAGATAATGAAAAGATTAAGCTCTCCAATAATAAAAAGATTTAACGACAGACACATTTGAAGCACAGACCAAAACTCCTCTTACAAATGCTACCATCACAACAGTGTACTCGCCAAAAAAAAACCCACCATGAGATAATGGTGCACTGCAGAGATCACAGCTGCTGGAGGAAGTACGAGCACAAAAAAGCCATGAGAGAACATTTCTCAATCCTACCCAGGAAAACTATTTTATCCAATCATGGAAAAACCCCTCTGATGTGCACCACTGGGATGGGCAAAAAGGAGAAGGGGTTTTTATCCACGCTCTGAGCATGAGGCCCCGTGGCCTTCAGAGCCATTTAGCATACTCCCTCCAAAGAGAAAGTTGGAAGCAGGAAGACAGCACAGCCACAGTACCATTAAAGAAAAATCAACAGTGGTAACGCTGAAGAGGAGCAAACTTTCTATTTTTGTTCCTCTGAAGGTATGACTTAAAGCTGTTCATTTTCATGGGACACTGTGATTTAAGTGCATGCACGTGTATGTAACAGACAGACAGGCAGAACAGCCCTGAAAGAAACAAGTCAGCACAAGTTCAGTGCTCAGCAGACAAGGCCTAACATGCACTGGCTTTCTTCTCAGCTCTGGAGTTTACACTTCAGATGTGGTAATAACACAACACCATAGTTCCCTTCAGGTTAAGAAAAAACATTTGTTCTCCCATACAGAATACCACACTGTCCACTAGGAAAGCATGCGCTGCAGTGGCATTTTCTTTTAATATCCAAGAAAGAAACCAGAGCAGTACTTCCTGAGCTCATACTCTGCCATCCAGCAAACTTCATTTACTTTTTATGACCACCAAACTTGTCTTAAAGCAGTTTTTTAGTTCTACACACACTCAGAGCTACGCTCAAACTGTTATTTCCTGCTTCTACTACAGATTCTACTCCATTTCTTTCATGAAAGAGTTAATGCCCCACGGGCATTTCTACTGCATTCACTCTTCGCTGGAGTGGTACCTCCCAGATGGAGAGACCTAGGCTAAATGCAGCTCTTCCTCATTTGGGCAGGATGAATCCTGGTCACCTCCTCTCTAAGGCTGCCACAGGGAGAAGCATGACAGTTACAATCACGCAACAGAAAGTTACAGAAAGGTGTCATTTCTGTTTTATTCCTTATTTCTGTTCTCATTCTCCACACTTGGTTTGCTTTACTGAGTGTCACTAAACATGGAGGTAACATTTTCCAAGTAAGAGCTCTGAGATCATCTATCACCCACCATAACCATCTATCAGCAGCATTACCTAGCACAGCCCTCCTCCAACTCGGAACGATTAACAGTTCTAATGCACGGATTTGGGACTTGAAATCCACACCATTTTCAGTTCACTTTCCAAGTAAACACAATTCTGTTTCAGATGGGTATTTTCACCAGCTTTAGAGAGGCTGTTTCAGTCAGCCTCCAGATGGAAACAGCGATGCATTCATTAGAACAGCATAACAGAGCACAGAGTTCTCAAACATTAATCATTATTTTATGAAAATTAATAATGATTTGGCAATCTTTCCACAAAAAAGAAACCACATTAATCCCCAATAACACTGTCACATTCACAGCTGCTCACAGTTACAGTAGATCATACAGCTGATGAAGACCATAGGAGTAAAATTATTAAGCAATTCCCACTAACCTTGAGATCACAAGTGGTATTAAGCAGCAAATTCGAAGGTTTGAGGTCACGATGAAGCACGTTGGCTGAATGGATATATTTTAACCCTCTCAGAATCTGGTAAAGGAAATAACAAATGTGGTCGTTGCTGAGGTGTTGAGTCTTTAAGAGCTTGTAAAGATCTGTTTCCATCAGGTCTTGCACAATGTATCTGTAAGGCACCAGATGTAAGGCAGCAAAACAAAGCTGGTGGCACATTACATATCAACATGCAGTACCAAATGAAACTTCTAAAACCATTTCTTTCTTTTATTTATTTGCTTCAACAAATCTGACCTAGATTCAATTCAATGCCTTATGCTTTTAAATAGGCACACATCTGTGAAAATCTGGGGAGCCAACAGGAAACAATATACACAGAGAAATCATCCAAGTTGGCTCCAAACTAGGGTCGGTATCAGGGGCAGAGCCTCTCTGCTCTAACAGCTTGATACGTTAGCTACACATGCGAAGCCAACAATGAGTGCATGGTTACCAGCTCATGCATAGCTTCACACTCCATATATGCAAGAAGCACTACAAGACTACAGTGAGGGTAGAGGGGCATTTGGCCTCAATTATACCCCACCCCCAAATGGATCCTTTCCATTCTTTAAGAAAATCTCAGTTACAGCAGAGCTTTATCATTTTTTTCTCCTTGTGGCAGCAGAGGTTCTACTTAAAGTGACTGCAGTCTAAAGATGGACTCCATTAAACATGCCTTGAGTTCTCTGCCTTGGAATTATTTTTTCATTCTGGCACAAACCAAACAAAAGTCATGTTTTTCAAGGTACCAAAGCTGTCTACTGATACCTACAAATCCAGCAAATGTTATCAACTTCCAATCCAGTTTAAAGTAATAAAAGCCAGCTCTTTAAACTTAGCACGCATAAGGATGAAAGAGAGCTCTAATGAAAACAGAGAAGGAATCAATCACTAAGCACAGCAGAGTCTGAAAGGATACACGTCTTTCATTTGTTCAATAGTTGGAGCTCTGATAATATCATTGATTCCAATAATATTCTCGTGCCTGAAGCGCAGTAAGATCTTTATCTCCCTCAGAGTTCTCTGGCAGTACGTCTGATGCTCAAAAGGACTGATTTTCTTTATAGCAACTCGAACTTTGTTGACGTTATCGTAGGCAGAACTGGAATAGAACCAACAATACTTGTTATAAGTTAAAATCCATTCATTCCATTCAGAAAGCAAGGATGTCAATTCCACCGAACGCAAGGACTGCCCACTTATTTGTACATTTATTTTTATCAAACCAAGAGGCGACAGTAGCAAATATCTCTTAAGTTGATGTCAGTACAACAATATTTCTCCTGTTCTTCACCTCATTTGGGAACCTACAAGTCACACCCTTTTGCAGTCAGCTTTTCACCTGCAGAGTCCCAAGTACCTGAACAAAGACAGACACATTCAGTTCCTTCATCACCCTGAGAAAAAGTAAGTTTGAATCTTGTCCTGTACACCGTGATCAAGAAGAAATTTTAGACGAGAAGTTAATCCTGGGTTAACCCACTCACTTCGGTCGGCAGAAAAGCTTTCAGAAGTCATCTTTCAAGTGGCAGAATCCTACAACGCCTCACTCCTCCACCAAACTACATTTCCTACACCCCCACAATGAGCAGACACTGAAGAACAAGGGAATGGGCAACTTGTGAAGATGCCTCTCCCATTTTGTTCCAAAGACAACAGAGCTGCAGAAAATAAAGCAGTTGCACCAAGCGGAGGCAAGGAGCAGTGCCCTGCAGCAGCACGGGGAGCAGCACCAGCAGACACACGGAGGCCACATCCAGAGCACGCCGACTGCAGGAGCTCGGGACAGCACTCAGTGCAGGGGCTCGGGTTCCTGCTCAGAATGCCCTCCTACTCACGAGAACTGTCTCCTTCCCAGCCCAACAAGGAGCTCCAGGAGGCACAAAGCTGTACAGCACAGCCTCAAGTTATCATTGGGTGAAAAGGCTGCCAACAGTTACAGGGCTGCTCCAGGACCTTCCTCATGGCCTTGTTTATATGAATGGCAAAGCACCTCGTTACAACAATTGCTCTTAAGAACATCACCATATGCTTTTATAGAATTAGAATTTAAATGCATACATGATTTTTAATATATAAAGATTTCTCATTCTTTTCAAATTTCTTTTTATTCACTGCTGCACTCCTCAGCATTTTTGGAAATACCATGCAAGCCTGTATCTTGACTCCTGTCAGCTCAGCATCCCACATAACCAGTGCTCATCACACCAAATCCCAGGGCGTTCTCTGAAACCCTCTGAGCTGCCCTCACACTGCACCTGGTGAACGGCTAAAACAGATCGAGATAAAAAGCCCGACTGGAAGAGGACACCCCAACCAGGAGCTATGAAGGGCAGAGCAAGGCAAGATGCACCCGCTGACACTGCTTAACAAAACCCCAATCCCCTGTGATATTGGATAGGTTCTAAGTTGCTGATTCTCACACAGAGGTGGGTCACTGAGATCCAGTGAACCTGCCCATTAAGCACGCCCAGGTATATATGCCTTTCTCTGATCTCCTGTAGATCAGTTTCACACACAGCTCTTGGAACATTCTCTTAACAAAATGTTTGGATTATTAAAAAAAAAAAAAAGATGGGCAAATTTGCTCACCATTTATGTGGGAAAAAAAGCAAAGTATCTGCAGTAAAGATGCTCCCAATTTCCTCGCCAAGGCACGCTCTGCAGGCAGCGTTCGGTTCGCAGAGACCTCACCATGCTGCTGTAACTAAGCAGGCACTGCTGCTGCCAGCACAAAGCCTCAGCTCAGGAGGGTAAAACCACACCCAGCTGAATATTCAGAGCACATGGGATTTGTTTCCCTTCTTACCTTTCTCAAACGTTGTCTTTTTTGTAACTCGATTAAACTTATGAAAAGATGACCCTACTTTCTGTGGGCAGGAAGCTAACCACACGTCTGCTGTGCACAGTGCTCTATCACGGACAGTACAGGTACACAGAAAATGATGGCAACGTTTGCACAGCTTCACATTCTCAGAGCTGCAGCCCTCAGAACAAACACGGCTGTAAGGAAGCTCCGCGTGCCCTCAGGAAGCTGCCGCCCCAAGGCCAGGATGCTGATGTTAAAAGACTCTGAAGAAATGAGGTTGGGCCACCAACAGCTTCAACCTCCTGCCTGTAACTCAGGCAGAGGTCCCCATCCCTGAAAGGCACTTCTTAGGCTGCACTGCAGTATGACTGGGGGCATGTGTTCCCACCTACAAATTCCATATTGCTACGTAAGGGATCCGCGCAGGAATCACCACATGAACGTAACAGAGCCTCTCCTGCTCCTCACAATCCTTGCTCATCAGGGACGTGCTGTGCTGCTCACAGTCCATCCATAGTGCTAAGAAAAACAACAGTCCTAAAAAAACAAATCCAAAGCCCCAGCGCAAAAAAGTCAGCGCAATTAATGCACAGCTTGCTTTCCAACTAACACAGGATCATCTTGATCAGCCTGAGCCAGAATTAGAGATCTAATTTTATGACAAACAATTGCCTGGGCTCCCCCTACAGTTAAGAAGAAATAGCTTCACATATTCATCCCTCCAAAGCACATCCTAAATTTAGATAATCCGCATTCTGGAAGCACTGTCCCTCCGTGCACAGCCCAGCTGGGCTCTGCTGGGTCTCATGAGTGTTTGCATCTCCACAGCAGCAGCCAGCCAGCACTGCCCCCAAAGCCACAGACCTGCTGGCCTTTTAGAGATGCACAAACTGGGAATACCAGGTCTCACACCAGTAGCTTCCCAAGTGCCAGCCCAC
The DNA here is from genome assembly GCA_013399175.1 of Odontophorus gujanensis. Lineage (NCBI taxonomy): Eukaryota > Metazoa > Chordata > Aves > Galliformes > Odontophoridae > Odontophorus > Odontophorus gujanensis. Next base: position 227,426 of record VXAB01012926.1, read on the forward strand.
AGCTTCCAGCTCATAACCCCTAACAGCATACACCCACCGCTGCGTGTCGGGCCCCGCCGGGCTCTGGGCATTCCCATGGTGCTGCATCTTGTCCCCAGCACTAAGCACCCAAGGGAAGGATTTATACCCACCATGGTGTGCAGCTTCACCAGCTGATGCGAGCACAGCTGTGAATGCTATTTATCTGTAATGTGATAAAATTAACTATACATTTTGCAACAGCCCAACTCCAGCACACACATTACTCTGATTACATGCTGCAGTCACCATCATGGGACAGCCCACAGCTGCACCATTACCCAGATCCTCTCCAGACACCAAGTACAGATCAGTGCAAGCCCTTGTGCTACCATTTATCATCCCCAGTATTAAGGTAATATATTTAAGGTAAATACATGACGAAGTTTTGACTAAACAGAATGTCCTGCACAGCAGCACAAAGCAAACAGATGAGCACAGGGAGCCGTGCCATGCTGCTCTGAGCCCGTGGGTACGGCTGCACAGCTCGGCCGGCGCCACGTCCCACGGGCTGACACCACGACCTGTGGGCTGTGCCACGGCAGCAATGCGGGGCTGACCCATCTCAGGTTGAAAAGGGATGTTTTGTCAGCAGCTTCGTGTTGCTGTGGAAACAAGATTCCAAGGGCACAGCCAGAGATAACCGCGTGAAACACTGAGCAATGCTGCCTGCAGCGCGAGGACAGGGAAACACGGCGCAGCTGGGAAGGCCTGCAGCCTTTTCACTCAGCCTGAATTCAGCTCAACTGCAGATATTTCCACAACCTGCTGATACGGATCAAGTTACAATGCAAATCACTTGGGCTTATTTTTTAGACTGCTGTACAACAAATAACAGCACTGCAGTGCAGGCAGCCAGCTAGGACAGCAGCAGCTACACAACCACTGGCGGGGACAAAAGGAGGCAGCTCCAGGTTCAGTGACACCCAGCTGGGCCACTTTGGTAACACAGGAGGTACTCCAGTCCCCCAAGCTGTAAACACTTAAGGTTAACAGAAGTCCTCGATACTTTGTTCTTCACTGGAGCACCAGTACTAACTTGGAGAATCAGCACCTGCTTTTAAAACAATCACCCACGCTTCCACTACTGCGTACTTCCCTCATTTTAATGGATCTCCATCTACAGAAACACAACTCACGGAGCAGCTGAAAGCAGAGCTGCTTCTATTTTGTGAAAAACAAAAAATAAGAAACCCTGCCCTTCCAGCTCCAGCAGCTGTCCCAAGTACTCAGAGATCACACACAGAGCTCGGGCATCGCGTGCTCTGCGCTGCACGGCCCATGCAGCAGCAGCAGGGACAGCAGGAGGGAGCACAGCACCCACACACACATCCGACTGTACGGGGTCAGAGAAAACCTCAGCTCATCGAGCACAGGATGACCTCACACTTCTCTTAATCCTTTTTTTTTTTTTTGTCAAGAAAACCCAAAGAAGTGCAGTGCAGCAGCACACAGCCGCCAGCACACGGCGGCAGTCCCCGCCTCTCCCTCTCCATTTCCTTACATCTCATGCTACAGAACTGACGGCAGAAGAGCGAACAAGAGGACATGACGACAGCAAAGAGGTGAACACGACTCAGCTCCCAGCAGCGTGGATCGAGGCCTGCCTGACAGCTCCTCACCTCACCGTACGCTCTTTGAAAACGCATTTTCTCTGAAGTTTTTCATTTGACGCTTTCCAGTGCCACTGCAGAGATCGCTGCGTTAGGCCAAGGAAACACAACCCTGTTTCTAAGTCTGCTATCACAACTCCTTGGCAAAGCAGGGTCAGCCTTCACAAACTCCTCATGAATTTACCCATGCTCTTAACCCCGTTCCATGCTGCTCATCACCAAATCAAGCCCCACTACAGACTTCTGGTGGTTTTTTGTTTGGTTTTAACTGAAGATGACCTAAGCGAGCTACTTTAACTTGTATTTATTATAGATTTGATTACTGCTTATTTTCCTTCCTAAAGAGAGGGAAACAGGTAAATCCCATTTCTGACATCGCCCGCTATTGGGGCTCTCGGGGTGCAGATAACCACCGTGCTGCCCCGACCTGAGCAGCCTTCCCAGAACACCGCCCCTCCTCCCCCCACCCCATCCCCCACCAATCCCAATGGTACAGGTTCCTGGCACCATTACACAAACCCTTCCACCCATAACAGAAGTGAACCATCCTCTGAATTGGCTCCACACCTTGCAGTTTCTGACACCGCACAGCTTCCTGCCCTTCACACCATAAGTTCTCTGGCTCGTCCTGTAAGAGATTTGTTTTCATTCACCTATTCAAATCATTCTACTACACTACAAAGACACACATTTCTTTCTCAGAATTTGCACAGTAAAGCCCGACCTTTCAAAGCATAATAATTCTAACCTACTTCCCATGCACACAATAACGACTTCAGAGTTTAATTCCTCAGACTGCTCCTCGTCCTGAAAAGCAGTACTGAGTCATGCAAAATGGCGTCTGAGATAAGTTCCTTCTGCCAGAAGCTGAGTCACCCCAGGAGCCCGGCTGCAGCGGAGCAATGACCCCTGCTTGGTGAGCAGCAGGGCTGGAAAGGCAGTGGCCCTTCCACACAACGTTCATCAAAGCGCTGCTCAGCTCCTCGGTGCTCCGACACACCTCAGGGCTCTGAAACCCACAGCAGTGCCCTCTGGCACAGCTCCTTGCACACCACCACGCTTCAAGCCACCGTAAGTACCTGCTCATCATCCTACTGAAGTTGGCCTCCACAAAATGGACCTTGCACAGTCTCATACTCCTCACAGCTCTGCACACCTTTTCCCACTTACCCCCATTTCAGATGCAGGCTCTCCGATGCTGTTCAGTAGCACTCTCATTCTTGCAAGCCTTGCAGGTAAAACTCCTTCTCTCTGAAACAAACCCACAGCACCCACCACTACATCAAGTTTCCATATCCTTTCTCAATAAACTTCAGTTTCCCTGAGAATTGCTCAGCCAGGCACAGGCACGGTGAGCTCAGGGCTCTGCTCCCCAGCTCCTGCCCAGCAGCACTGCGCCCCTTCCTCAGCACACAGTGAGCACAGTCACTGCCAGCTCAGACCGTGGCAGCACAAAGCCGAGGCACAGGGAGAGCAAACAAGTCTCCACCAGTACATCCCCGCTCCCTTCCTGAGTCAGCACCGCCACTCACATCACCTCAACCTTTGTTTTTACATGAGGTCTCAGTGAAGTCAGCTGCAGAGCACAGCACTGCATGGCAGGAGGGGCGGGCAGGGCAGGGGGTGCCTGCAGCAGTGCTGCACAGTGTGTGCACCTCCATCATGGAGCAGCTCTGCAGGTACTGCAGGAAACACTTCCCTCCCTTCCAGGGAAAGAAGGATGTGGCCCAAGAGCCACAGCAATGGTATCAACGAGTTCCCCAGATGGGCTCTCTCTTTTGTCTGGTGAGGGTCTCATTTGGCTGATACTGCAAATACTCCTAAAAGCAGCTTTAGAAAAAAAGAAAAAAGGAAAAAATATAAAAACATAAGATCTGAGATGATTACGTTGTTTTTCAGAAGTGGACTTATTTGAGTCCACACAATACAAAACCTCAGGAAAGACAGTTTGCAGTATTTCACTCCGAGAAGATGCAGAAAGAAAAAAAAAGCACTCATAAGAACAGGAAGGTCCTGGGGACAGCTGCTCCTCACAAGGAAAACTGATGCATGAAGTAACCAGGTACTACACACTGTGAGCATAACTGCAGTTGCTCGTAGCTAAAACATACCCAGCACACTGATGAACACTTTCTACACGTAACAAAAACGCTCATTTGCATTCTAATCAGCTCTGAGCACTCCACTCTTTTATGAAAATTAAGCTGAAATGCAGAAGAATAACCCCCAAGAGGAGTGGATTTTCCCACAGCAGAACATGTGCTTGATTTCGGGGGGGGCTGGATGGACACGGCTCTGCACACCCCCCCACTCCACATACACTGTTCACCTCAACCTGCATCACAGTGCAGCAAAAAAAAGTAACCCTCAAATACACTTTGCCTCCACACACTTCGTCTGAGCGACCTGGAAGCCCAAACTTAAGCACTACTGAAAGCAGCCAGCAGGGCTTCATTGGACGTTGAGTGAAGAACCCCATGACACCCCGCTCCAGGTGCAGACACACGCTGCCTCACAGCACTGCTCATCCCACAGACCGCAGGGACCCACCTCCCCCACCCCATAGGAAGGAGCTCTTCTCAGAGGTTAAGAAGCGACAGGAGCTTGCAGTGACCAGCTGCAGCAAGGCAAATCCTCCTGCTGCTCAAAGCAGCAGTTTCAGCCCACAGCTGGATAGCTACCAGGAGCTGCCCAGAGAACGGCAGAGCCTCCGTGCACACACAGCAGAGATGCTGAGCCGGTGCTGCGTCCCGCGAGCCGTGCCTGCACCTCCCAGCCCAACAGCGAGACGACAGATGGGTGCATCAAGCACCAAAAGGGTCTGCTGGTTTCCCTCCTATCACAGAACACCACCTACAGAGAAGGTCCCCAGCCCCGTGTGCCCTCAGCCATCCCGCCCAGGAGCAGCGTGCTGAGCCCAGCCCCGCGGGCACACTGCTGTGCCACAGCTGCCCAGAGGCCCACACACCAAAGTGGGCACCGCATCTCCGCAGCAGGATGACCTGCTGTGTGTGAGCCCTCCCCCTCCAACACAGCGCCGTCCTGCTGTGCTCCAGTACGGATACTTGAGACTCGCAGAAACGTCCTGCCTGCCAACACCTCACCATCCATCAAATGATGGAGGCCTGGCAAGAGATCCAAGATCCCAATGCAGCAGTACAGGAGGCAGCAATGCAACCACACGCAGCTGATGAAAGCACAACAGCCTTATTCCTACATACATAATGGGAAAAACCCCACAAGGTGTCTGCTTCTGTGGGCTGGAGCATGCCACGCTAAGAAAACCTGCATTTATTTATGGAACTCCAAGTGCCCCTGCACTCCCCAAGCCCTAGGCCTGCGTCCTGTGGCTTCAGGGAGCCAGGATGAGGTGCAGCCCCCCCAGGCCCCCAGGCCAGCTCCAACAGAACAGGGGATGCTGCTGCCACCAACTGCTGCCTGCAGCACGGACCGCCCCACTGCAGGAGGCTGCTGCCAGAGGGAGGGGACTGCCACCCACCATCCATTACACCCCCAAATCTCTGCTCCAATTCCTGCGCTGATGAGGAGCTATCAGGGCAACACCTATCAGCTCCCTGCTTTTCTTATCAGAGAACAGAACATGCTAATTAACAGGTAGCAACGCCTACATGGAGCCTGTGCTCCCTGAAAGCACTTATAAAGGAGGACACTGGTATCTGCTCTTGCTCCATCATCACAGTGTATTCTCTCCAGATCAACGGACTCAGAACAGAACCAAACCAAGGCCACCTCTGCTCCTCATCACGAAGCAGTCTGCCCCAGGACACCGCCCTCGTGCGGAACCCAGACACACCGGGGAGAAAACACTGAGTGCCTCCTTACAGCAACATTGTAAAACTGAGGCCAAGAAATACAAGACGCATGCTTCAAAACCATCTTCCCACTGCATTCACCTTCATGATTTATATGCACAGTCTGCAGCAGTGATAACAGTTCACATTTACATAAGCTGACGGCAAGAAGAGTTCCAAGTAACAGTACAAATCAGAAGCTTGTCATCATATTCCTGTTAACCATTTCCTTCCAAAAATTACCCGGTTTAAACTGTCAGACAGCTACCTTGCCAAATCAGCACTGAGCATGTGGATGGAGAACAGCTCCTGCTGGAAATGTAGGGCTCAGTGCTCTCAGTGGGTGCAAAGAGGCTGCACAGCACAGGCAGCGAGGAAGGAGCAGCTTCCAGAGCCATCACACTGCTCCTGAGAGCTCTGCAGCTCTCAGCTGCAGTCAGTTCTGGGTGACCCCAGGCCGACAGCCCTCTGCATTTGTTATTTCACATCTACAGTCCTGCAGAGCGCTGAGGATTTCTGCTACAACTCTGTTTGCACTGTGCTCGTTCCCTGGTTCCACGTGCAAGAAAAGTGAAAACAACAGTTTGGAAAGTGATGCTCATGTGGACATCCACTTATTAACCACTTAACTCCCAGCAAGATTATTTTTTTTAAACATAAACTCCCTCATTCAGTGATGTGGAAACATAACACAAGAACTAATGGAGTGAGGGACTCTAAGAGTTAAGTCACCTGTTTTGCATATAACAAGCCTTCCAGCACAGCACACTTGGAAATAACCAGCACCTCCTGCCTCCTGTCCTAGCTGATGGTGTAAAGCAAAGCTGTTAACGCTTGCCTTGCTGTCCTTCATTAAGGGTACAAATTTAAATGGGTTTTGTGTTGCAGGAGCTATCTCCACCTGCACCCTCGTGGCTTGTCCTCTGCCAGCCCCGGCCCCAAAGCAAGATGCTCTGCAGATCTCGCTGCATTAGTGATCACAGCAAGATCACAGACACGCAGCATGAATCTGCATAAGCTCTACCTCTGCTGATCAATAAGCACTGTTACTTAACCATAGTAGTCAGTGCACTGTGCACTACAACGCATTACAGTTGCTATGGCATTCAGCTGGAACATGTGCATCCAACAGCTCCCTCATCAAGCACACGCCATAAACTGAGACTTTGTTCCCTGGCTTTTCAGGCTCAAGGCAGAAGACCAATAATTAGAGCACAACGTATCACATTCAGTACTTCACATTAATAGCTTCAGAGAAAACAAAGGAGCCAAATGCATCTTTCAACTCCACTGGAGATCCATAACTTTGTGACAAGGAAAATGGATAGCGTTCGAAGCAGATATCATTTAATATGATAAGTTTTAAAACAAATGATAACATTCCGTATTTCAGAGGAAACCCTTCCATAGCAGAACGGGATGACACACCGTGTGGAGGGGAAGAACGCAACCCCGTTTCCCCGTGTCTGCTCCTTAGCACAGTGACGCCAAAAAAGGGCATCGGCTGCCACCGCACTGCGCCGTGCAACCTGCGGGTGTGGGGAAACAGCTCAGTGTTAGCACCCTGCCGACACGAGCTCCGTTCCCATGCACTTGCAAGCCTAAAGCAGCCGGCAAGGCTGTCCGTGCTGCTTCAGCCGCCCCAGCGCAGACGGTAGAAGTGCACAATAACACTGTCTGTAACACAAGCTTTGGACTGGCTGTTGTTGCAACTTCGAGCACTAAACCAATAGCGAGGTTATTTTTATATCATCTACGGGAGCTTTGGTTCATGCGTCGGAGCTTCTTCCCACAACAAAAAAGCGAAGGCCGCAGCTCCAACCTTTCCCGCAGATGTCCGCGTCGCTCCCAGCGCTGCGGGGCGCGGCTCGGCGGGGCAGGCCGGCACAGCTCAATGCTGCGGGCACCGCTGCTGGGAAACGTGCGCTGCGGTTTACAGAAAATCAAACGTCAGAGAGAGAAAGCGGCGCCGCGCGGCTCACACCGCTCGAACGACAAACGCGCCGAGGAAACGGCGGCAGCGCCGGAGAGAAGTTCCCGATGAGAGCCCCGCGGTGCGGCAGCACCAGCACGGCACGGCGGGCCGGCACAGCACGATTCAGCACGGCACAGCACGGCAAAACGACACCGAAATCTCGCGATCGTTCTCCAGAATTCTGCCGCTCACCCGCGGAGCTCTGCTAAGGCCGATGTTCATCGGAGCGCGCGCGCCCGCAGACCGCGGCCGCCCCCGCGGGGCCGCGCAGGGCCGAGCGGAGCCCTTCGGCCGTAACAGCACCGCCGCAGCCGCCAGGTGAGCGCCGCACAAAGGGAACGCGGGGGAGGGAGGGCAGAGCCGCGCGAATGGGCGGCAGCGATCCCACGCAGGGCAGGGCAGGGACAGCGGTCCCCCCGGGCCGGGAGCGGC
>VXAB01012926.1:235400-325891 GCA_013399175.1 Odontophorus gujanensis
CAGCCGCTCCCCGCAGCAGGGCGGGGCTTCCGCGCGGCTCCGCGCCTCGCGGGGTTTCCCCTGGCCCGCTCCCGCTGGGTGCGGGGAGATCCGCTCCCGCTCCGGTGCCGTTCCGCACTCGGTTCCCCGCGGACTCCGCGTGGCACCGACCGCTCCTCGCCGCGCTGCCCCCGCCCGCCCGTTCCCGCGGGGCCGCGCCTCGCGCCGCTGTCCCGTGGCGCGCGCCCGTCCCGCGCATCCCCACGCGCTCTTTGCCGCACGCGGCGCTTCCCCGCCCCGTCCCCGCCGTGGGGTTCCCGTCCCCGCCGTGGGGTTCCCCCCGTTCTGGGGTCGGCCGTTGTTCCCTCTCCGTGTGTTCCTGAGCTGCGGCGCTATCGCTTTCGGGAAATTGTGACGGCCGTAAATGGGAACGAACGTTTCCATTTCCTGAACCCGGTGACTCCCAGCGCACACGGGACGGTGGGCGCGGCTCCCACCGCCTCGGTTCGGCTGTCGGTGGGGCGGTTCGCTCAGCAGGGCCGGGCAAAGCGACCCAAAGCTGCTGCGTGTCACCACTGTCTGCCTTTGCCGCCGTGTGGAAAAGGAAACCAACCGGGCAGGGCGGGAAAGCGCAGAGGAACCGCAGCTCCTTCCACTGCTGTGATCCCATATACGTTTAATCCACTTAAAGCCAAGCAGGAGGTCAGAAACGTATGGCATGCTTTGCCAACGAGTCTCACAGACAGCTCTGTGCTAAGGACGGGGTGTGCGGGCTCCCTGTGCTCAGAAACATGCCGCCCTTAACTGCTGACTTTACGTTCTGTAAGCAGAGAAACAACCGACATACTGTGAAAGGCCCCAGTGGTCCTAGAACAGCATTATCAGGCTTAGGAAAAGGATGAACAATGCACAGCTGCCCTACAGGGCTCCTTGCTGCAGATTCCGTTTTGTTCTGCCCCTTGGAAGTCCAAGCACCGTGTATCAGCTGTGTTCATTGTGTGGGGAGGGGCAGTGCTGCAGGGACACGGCCTTTGGGAGCAGAGCACCCCCGAGTGACTGCCCACCCATCGTCCAAACCAACCCAGCATAGAAAGCAATTCTGCCAGCATCATTTAGGAAGACTTCAAGCCTCTGCATGGAGGAGAAAAAGGGAAACAAGACATGTAGGGCATCTCATGAAGAGATATTTTAACTTCTAAAGCAGTCAGGAACCATGGTGATGAATGTGTGACACAAGCTTAAATTGCTCAGATATGAGCTCTGATCCGCTGGGAAACATCCTAAGATTCATAAAGAGCATCAGATGCTAATAACTTCTAATCAGAACCTTCCTGGGCCTGATGTAACTGGTGACATATAGCTGAAAGCCCACGGGAGAAATGTTCATGTAAATGTCACCCACTGCTTCGGCAGTATAAAGTGACCTCAGCCTAAATGAGAATCTCTCCATAATTTCATGCCATTGGGAAGTTAAAAGCAATATCTTGCCCGAAGTGCTGGGCAATTTGCTGCCAAAATGAACTTACTCTCCCCACACCCCTCTCAGTATTTTTTTTTCCTGCTCTCATTCTGGCTGACTTTGCAGGAAGCTTATGGTGGTTTATAGATTATGGACTTAAAACTGGTAAACAGACTGCTATATTTGCTTTGAGCCCAAACAGTTATTAATTGCAGAACTGTGCTGTCCATAACAACCTTGATCTCACACTGGATGTCATTCTGTCACTGCCACTGCTGAAGGGGGTGCAGTATCTGCCATGTTCTTGTCAGATCTGATGTTCACAAATGTTATAGTTTGAAAGCTTAGGTGCCATTTCAAGTCCTTTTAATGCTTTTTAGTTTGATATAAGTCATTAACAATTATATTGTCAATATTTTACAAGGAGTCTGTTTTACAGCTACCTTAAAATCTTACAGAACAGTTTGAATTCATGTACTGACATTTTGCTGCTATGTAAAATTAAGTGCTTTTCTTTCTCAGCTGCAGTAGCAGCAGTGCCCAGCGCTGTCCTGCACTTCAGTAATGGAAATTTCCCAGCTTCAAAGCACACTCAGTCAGCTGCAGTAAAACTGAGTGATTTCTATATAGTTGTGTGTTTCACTCATCCTCAGTTATCTGGATCTTGTATCTTTTGAGAACCAGCTTCTCACGAGCTGGCTTTGTTTTGCTCAAGACTTGAAATTCAGTAAGCTATGGGTGATGGAGGCATTGAACCAAAGGTTTTCTGCAGGAGTGACAGAACACACTCATAGTCAGCACTGGTGGGAACATTACAGTGACTTCTGAGGATGTCCCTGCAGTGACTGCTTGTGCTAAAGATGCACCACGGGCTGTTAGGATTTTACAAAACAGACACAGCCTGTAACATCAGTCTCTTGATCTCTGTTTCTGATACCATCAATTGCTAGACGGATACACGGAAATACAAGAAGGCAGTAAGAAGATTACAAAACCCCACAATCTCACCATTTACAAATACTTAAATACACCATCTAGCAAATCCACATTCATTTTTAAGTCACTGGGTTCTTTTGCAGTTTGCCAAATGTGTAGCAGCAATGAGCTGTGCAGATGAGAGTTCCTGGAGGGAATGGTGTCACAGCAGAACAGGAGCAAGCTGTTGGAACGAGCATCCTGTTACACGGGCAGTGCAATGCCTTGGAGTGCTTCTGGTTTACACCACACCACATCATACAGCTCACAAGCATTTCTTAATAAACACTCCTAAGGAATAAATTAATAATATCCAAACATACAACCCCCTGCGACATCTGCTGCTATAAATGGGAAGTTTTCATGATGGCAGCAGGGGGCTGTTTGTGGGAGACCCCAGTCCACGTCCCACTGAAACCTCACATCTCTCATGGGGTCACTGGATCCCTGGCATGCTTTCTTTTTTTTTCAGTAAGCACATAAATAGCAATTAATTTGAATACATTTTTACTATCGGCATTTGTCATTTTTGCAAACATAGGAATGCAGAGCATGAACTTCTGCAGAAATGCAGCACAGAGCTGATGTGATGGTGCAGAGGTACAGCCTGCTCCTGAAAACAATCATCTGCAAGTTCTGAGGTGCCTTCTCAAAGCCAGGCATTGATGCTCAGATGGACCTCACAGGACAGCTCTGTCCAGCTCTTCTAGCTGAGTTAACCCAGCCTGACAGGCAGAGCTGTGCTACAGAAGGGTGCACGTTTTTCAACACCAGCAACCTGTCTGGTGCAACTCGCACCCGCAGCAGATAAGATCTTTGGCAAATTGCAGACTGGTTTAGGATGTTCTCGCAATAGAGGCCAGGACTTAGGCTGTGACTGACAGGAACACGGGGTAGGGGACAAACACAAGTTTTCTGCTGCACCCATAGGGAATAAGCATCGTGATAGGGAACTGTACAACTGTGCAGAACACAGCTCTGGTGCCCCGTGGGGCTTTGCTGCTGAAGGAGCCTCGTTATGTTCAGAGCAGACTATAAATCTTTGTTCAGGCTTTCTGGGACAAATGAGAACATCGAATGGCAGTTTCATGTGGTAACCCTGCTGCCTGGAAACTCGAGATGGGTAATAATTACACAGAATTCTTACTTCTTTAAATAGCTTTGATCAGACCAGGAGAAAGACTGAACCTCAGAAGGATGTTCCCTCCAGCCACCAGCACTAGCTCTAGCTAAATTTCATGTAATTAAGACATTTATAGCTTTTTAACAGTGGGAAAATTATCTGTTTCCATTACCATTGTCGTACCTGACACCAGCAGTTATTGCTTCAGCTCTGCAGAGCCCCATGGTAAGATGCCTTCTGTAAGTGCAATACATCCATTGTAATCAAGTGCTACATTATCTTACTGCATTACTGAGCCTATGGGTCTCGTACAGGAGACACAAAACCGTGGGGATCCACCAGTGCCCTTCGTGTCTACCAGCTCTTTGATATGATGTCTGAATTCCCACTGTCATTAACAGAGCCAAAGTGAACCTTTGGCCTGGAAATCTTTTGACAGAAAGACCAGCAGCAGTGAAAAGTGTTTCTGACTATTTGACAGTAAGAGCTGCTTTAAAAAATATATATATGGAAGAAAAAAAGAAAAAGCAGGAGAGAATGCTGCTCTTGGAAGGATGTGGCTGAACATCTGTGGGATGATGCTCTGAATCTGATTTTGAGGTGGAGTGAGGTTAAGGGACTGTGCTCTGCCAAGCTGTATGTGCAGGAGAGCAGGCAGCAGGTGTCCAGCCACGTGGGCCGATGCCTTGCACACTGTGGTATGGAAATGTGTGGATATTTAATTGTAATTCAGCTATGAATTGCTTGGATTTATGAATCTGGGAAGCCCATATGCTGCAGCAAGAAATGTGTGTTTATTAGCACAGTAGTTCTGCCATCCTTTCCTGCAGAGGCACAGTACCCCCTTCTACAGCTGATGGATTAAGAGGGAGCAGTGCTCCACTCTCACGTCCCATTCACCGTTGTGAAGTGCAGCTGGATGCACACCAATATACAGATACATTTCCATTGTGAACTCTCAACAGCTAATACTGCCACTTGTCTCAGATAAAAAAAAATGCAGCTGCTGTCCTCTTATCAAATCCTGATTTGGATAAATGTGTGCCTAAATAAGGGTGATACACAGGATTCCTCCTTCAGGAAGAATACCTGGATACATCAGGATAACCCGTGAAGAGCTGGATTGGCAAAATGGGGCCACTGCCCTGTGTTCCAGTGCTTTCTCAGTGCCTGCTGTAGCAGCTTCCTGCAGTCACTCTGAACACATCCTCTTTCCTCCTGGATTCTTCTCCCACTGCTCTTACCCATGGCAGCATCCTCCTGGGCTCCTGCAGTCCTGCAGCAATTCACTCCCTCCTCTGCTGTGCAGACTGACACTGCTGGATCGCCTGCCTCCACTGTCCACACATCCTTAAGCACTCCGTATTCAGCTCATGCTCTTCCGAGGGAGGCACCGCCTAGGAGATGAAGAGGGATGTTAAGTGTGGGGTAGCAGCAAGGCATCCTCCAGCACACCCCAAATCTGCAGCAAAATTCTGATATCCATACCTCTTCCCACCACTGCAGTTCCAGTTTCGACTCTCACAGCGTCTGCCCCTCCTCCCTTCCTGGGCCTTTAACTTCACAACTTTTTGCTGAATTCATTTTCTTAAAATGTATTGCGTTGCATAAACTCATCATAGGGTCAGATAAGCACCAGACCTGCACAAAAGAGAACATCAGGGTTGTCCTTTTTGATTCCAGCAGTTCATTAGGTTTGTGGCAGCACTCTGAGTCTCGCTGTGCCTGTGAAGCCACCGCTCAGAAGCCTTCAGACACCTCTGCTGGCTCTGCCATCCTTTGATGTGCTTCTCTCCTTCCTGGCCAGGACACAGGGAGCAGTCATCAGGAGAGCAGTTGTAGGCGCCTCCTTTATCACCTCCTTTCTGCTCATCATCTTCCTCTCTTGTTTCTGCCTTTTACCCCTCCTTACCTTTCTGTTGCAGCCATTGACATCCAGAAATGTACAAGCAAAAACACAAGCACACTGCACAGGTCGGGCAGACAAATGTAGGCCTCCTTTCTTAGGGCAAGCATTCAAAAAAAAAAAAAAAAAAAGCATTACACAATCCACAAGACATGCACATTACTCACCAAAACAATCGTGGGGATCCAATTTCTGCAGCTTGCTTCTCTCCAGTATCACACCAGTGTATCAAAACCGGGGCCCAGTAACAATTACTCGTGCATAAAGCCAAGCCAGTGGAGTGGACTTTATTGTGTCACTGCACAGGAACACAGAGCAGTGATCAGAGGCAGTCCCACTGTGTTTGCTTTGCGATGTGCTACCATCATTTGTGCTGATGAATTAATAAAAATAACAAGCTCAGAGATTTTCAAGTGCAATCCACTGCTGTCATTCATTGCTCCATTCTTATTCCACTTACATTAGGAGTGCACACTATCGTATAAATCGCGACTTAAGAAACAAATAAATGCCTTTATATGGTAAGAAAAAACCCAAACCGTTACAGGAATACTGTAGAAACATTCATATCCCCCATTGCTGTCCTTACAAAGGGCAGGCTGTGTCTTGTTATTATCAAGCAAAGAGTAAACAAATGTAATTTCATCAGTTCTGTCTTTCATTGATTTGCATCAGCAGTAAGAGACAAAGGCAAGGGCAGAACAGAAAACAGCAGCTTTGTACTGAACATCTGAATGCACAAAATAGTTCTTTCTCCAGCTGTCAAACATTAACAAACGCTATGCATACCAGCAATAAGAAAACTGTCAAACAATCGACCACGATGGGAATCACAGCGCTTCACTGGGAGCTCTGAAGCAGCGTGGAAAAGCTTGCAGCCATTTGTTCAACAGAGCTAAGCACGGAGATATTTCAGACGCGTCAGAAGAGGTCTTCATCCACACGCATCAGAGGGATGAACGTCTCCTGCTCGGCTCAGCCCGGCTCGGAGCTCAGCGGTTCAGCACAGCGGAGCTGTCAGTGCCATCTGCTCTCCTGGGGCCGGGGCATCTCAGTACAGCAGAGATCAGCGTCCCCTCCAGTGACCAGGCCTTCATTGCACGTGGGGCAGGGATACAATCAGTAATTTCTATTTGCATATGTAATTAGTATATGGAGAACCTAACCTATTTGTTCAGCTGACAGGCCACGTTGCTGTGAGGAATTTCAGCAGACAGGGTATTTATAGGTCCTTTATCTCTGCGTACAATCAGAACTAAAAAGTCAAACAATACCCTGAATGAAGGGTTGTCTCAGTTCAGCTCTTCCCCATTGTTGCTTTTCCCTTTTATTTTTTTTTTTTGTTTTTGGCTCCCTGTCTGGTTACTGCTTAAAACTTGGCAGGGGGAGGAAAAAAGGGAACGTGACTCACACTAACAACTTCATTTGCTGTAAGAGACCTCAGTAATTGCTCTAACCCACTTACAAGAGAGCTACCCCTCCTCTCTCTCTCTTCCTCCACCCTTAGATAGACAGGACATATTTGTAACATGAGCAGCCCCGCTGACCTCAGAGGTCACATTATCACTTATAAAGCAGCCAGGCCTCTTTCTCTTCACTTTTCATGTTCTGGATTCAAGTTAACCCATCACAAGAACTTAAAGCAGCCTCAGTTTCAGGGTCAGCTTCCTGCCACGGATTTCTCATGAACCCAATAGCCGGGGTTTCGGAAGGGGCCGCAGCTCAGACACAGCAGGGCTGGAGTGGCTGCTCCCACGACGTGCACGGGTCTGACAGCAGTGCAACAGCTCCGCTATAAAGCCACTGGAGAGGGGAACAATTGTTGTCTTTTCCCTCCGTATGGGATGGGGGCAGGGGGCAGAGAATAGGAACAGAAGAATAAGCACAGATGCCTATGCAGCACTCTACCAAAATATATTTTCATTTTTAATTACATAATCAACATAATGAGAGTGGCATTCGTAGTGAGGGGGCGGAACAGATGGCAAAGACTTCGTTTTCAGCAAGACATTAATCAACAACAGCTCTGGTTTCTGCTAGAAAAAGGGCTGCTCTGCTCTGGCAGGGTTCACATGGGTGCTTACTACGCTGAACAAAACTCAGCTTCCAAACACAGAAATTCTTTGGAACTGCTGAGATTTGCAGGGTCCTCTACTACACAGCAACACCCTACCTGCAAAGACTTGGGTCCGAGCAGCAGCAGTTTGGGATTCTCACGGCAAACACTTCTGCATGATTTGTAGACATAAAAGCAAAAAGGAAAAGGAGGAAGATATGATTAATATGATTAAGTGACTGCGCTCAGTAAAGTTCAGGTGAGGACTGTGCAGCATCCTGCAGCTTCACAGAGACACAGTTAAAACTTCGAGGAAGTTCTGCATGAAGTTTTCTTTTTCCCCTTTTCCACATATCCCACTTTGCATCTTCAGCATACTGAAGCAGCTGAGTTGGAACGAGCTATCCCAAAGGGGTCTGAAGCAGAAAGTAGCTTAGAAAGACATTTATTAAAACCACAAGCAGAGAATACATCACCCAGACACAATGCACAGGGAAACAACACGCGCAGCCGAGAAGTGCAGCCTGCTTTGTGTGTGCTGGACGGGCAGCATCCCGCACGTCCCCGCACGTCCCTTCCTGCACCGCCAGGTGACACGGGGCTCTTTGCATTCACCATCAGACGCTCTCCGGAGTCACACGCCCGAGGCCGTGGGCCGCATTCCTGCGGGGATTACGGCCATCCCAGCGGGAGATCGGGGAGGGATGCGGGCCAAAGGGACGGGCGGGCAGCTCGGGGGCAGAGCCGCGCTGCAGGAAAACGAGACGGGAAACCGCGCACTACAGCGATGTTACATAACACCGCGCAACGGGGCGCCGAGATTCTGCCTCCATAGAGCTTGGAAACGAACCCATCATTCCCACATCCCAACGCTCATCCCTGTGCTGGTGCTGCCAGCAAATATCTAACAACTGACAAGAAACATCTCTGCCCGTTCTAGTGACGTGCACGTTTAGAAAGGAAGCTTTTCCATTACTCCCACTTTGTGCAGGCAGTAGAGTTGTAGGTCTGTGCTGTAAGCTGAAAATCACACCCCAGCCCATTACCCGGGAGGAGTGAGTGATACAATGGCAGATGATGTTTCCCCAGCGAGCACTTTAAAGACATAGCCGGGCCAAGTTAAAAATTACATTAAAGGAATATTTCAGTTCTAAAGTCAAATACACAAATGCACATCTGAACTGAGAATGGCCGTCCTCCCTTCCAGCAGATAACTGCATTCTCAGCATCAGGTCAGGCTGACACTGCTGTCAGCCACAGCGAGGTGTGTCCCTGCGCTGCTGTGGTGGAGCAGAACTGACGAGCAGGACTGTATGTGAGCAGGCCTCCATCGGTTCACAATGGGTTAATCCAGAAAAGGGCCACACACAGGAACTCAGTTTCAGTTTCTTGGATGCAGGCAGAGATTCAGTGCAGGACATTTTTTTTTAGAAGTGCCATATATCACCAAAACTGTGCTTAGGAGGTGCAAAGCAGTAAGAAAGGAAAGAACACAAAACGTCATTTTCTGCTTAGCTTGTCCTCATTTGGAGGGCTTCAGAGGGAGATGAGATAACCAACAGAACTGCATTTGTTCTTACAGCTACTTTCCTGGGGAGGGGAGAAGTGACTGCAAACCCCCTGCAGATATTGCCTTTAAGAAAATAAAATTAGTGCAACAGGAAAATAACTCCTCAAGCAAAAAAAAAAAAAAAAAAAAAAAAAAAAGGAAAAAAGAAAGAAAAGCAATCAAGAGATGTGCAGACAAGCACTGAGTTCAGTGGAGCTGCAGGGCTGAATTTGGCTCAAATTCTGTGGAGTACTTTCAGAGCAGGAGCATACTGCATACAAATGAGCATTAAATAATCCGCATCATTAACAGAGCTCCAAGCAGCTCATCTGGACTTTGAGAAAAGCCACAGCAAATGTCCATTTTTTGAATAGCACTAGGGACAGTCATCAACCAGCATTAGGACATCTCTATCGACACTCAGCACTGCAATTAGAGGCCCATCCTCCACCTCGGGTTACTTTCCTTATTGATTTTTCGATTTCTTGTAGACAAGCTCCTGAGCACCACAGAGGTCAGCAACTCACGTAAGAATACCCACTAAAGAACATGCAATTACTTCTTATTTATACTGCATCTTTTAATTTAGGTTTCTAAAAAAGCAGTCCTGTTGGTGTGGTGTAGAAATCGTAGACAATTTAAACACTAAGGTATACCAAAGGAATAAAGATACCGGCAGGTAAATGGGTTTATCCAGGATGACAGAAGGACACAGTGTAACAGAAAGGGATTAAAGCATCTGGACCTCCGTTCCCAGGTTTAACCATTTCACTTGGATAGCCCCAGGCACAGCTGCTGAGGGCCTGGAGCAAACCACGGCCTCGTAGCACACCTTGAGCACCAGGAGTTGCAGGGATGGCACAGAACAAACCAGGGGAAGAATGCAAGTTGTGCAAAGAGCCAAAGGTACAAAACAGTTCCGTGTGGATGAAGGTACTCAGCTGCAAGAGCTGCAGGAGATGAGGAGTTATGGAATGCTGAGAGCTAAATCTGTGCTGCAAAGTGCACAGGGGGAGGCAGGGGCAGGCAGCAGCCTACATGCAGATAAAGGGAAGCTGGAAGGAATCCCTAATGAAGGCAGGAATCGTTCTGGGTGACTCAGAAGATTGGTATTCACAAAAAGAACCGAGAATGGGCAAAAATAAATAGAGATGTAAGCAAGACTCAAAGGCCAAATCCCTTCCAATAGCCCAAACACTGTTATAACGTGAGCAACCAAACAACAAGTCCTTGTGCAAACCTCTCCCAGCTGCTCCCTGCACAGCAGCCTCTCTTGGTGGCAGTGATGGCTGCAGGCAGCTTCCACTGCACCACACGGAGCTCTGCAGGCTGCTGCCACACCAACACCATCCTCCTTACAAACACAGCCCTGCTGGGCCCCCTCCCACAGCCCGGGCCCCTGGTTTCCCCACGACATCTCAACTAGCACACCGTGCAACCTCACAGACGTCCCAGGAGCCCCAGGGTCAGCTTTGCTCTCAGTAGCTGCCAGCTTCTGCACGTGTCTCAGGCACACACACCGGTCCCCAACAGATTCCAAGTCCCAGAAGTTTTATTTATGGGTGGGTTTATGTGAGCCAGCTTCAGATCCTGCCACTGTCAGCCTGAAACGCATGCAGGCAGTGTTTAACTGCTGCTGCTGAACAGTTAGTTCTTCAAGTCTTACAGCAAAGACCAAACTACAGATTCGTTTCCATTTTTGATACAAATATAAATGTGATGGCTTTTCGCCTCTCTTCATTAATATTTCATTAAAAAGTAGTCACGGAAGTTACAGTTTGATGTATTAGAGCTCAGATCAGTAGGACTGAAGAACAGGAAAGGCTTCCTGACAAGTGAGATCTATTAGTCAATGGAGAAGTCTCCCAAAGGAGACGATGGGAGGACAAGTGCTTTAGCAGAGCCAGCATTAAGTGCTCCCAGTGATGTAGCCAACTCCTAGAGGATTGCCATGAGACACTGCCTTCAGCAAGGGAGGATGCCTGCCATTAGCCTGCTAATGCACATCCTGGCTCGGTCTATTACTATTTGGGAACAGCTCATTGACTTAAAATTTCATTAACAAGAAAATACTAGAAGACAATTTTCTGAGGGTAAGGGCAAGCCTTTGCAAAATACCATCTCATTACAAGAAGCGATGGGGGAAGAAATGAACAGTTCTCATAAGCATTTCTGCCAGGATTTACCCTCTAGCCTTTCCTTAAACTACTTAGAAGATACAAAATTGCTGGATCCTCTGTCTTTCTTACCCTGCAAAAGCTACCCGCTTTCTCATCACTATCAAATAAATAAATGAATAGTAAGAAACAGCCAGAAGTTACAAAGAGGTTTAAGACTGAGAATAAAGATCCATAATTCCACACTTTAGAAAGCAGACAAAACCAAAACACAAAATGGAGGTGCTACAATTAACACAAAAGCAACCTTTTAAATGTTGAAATGAGGAAGAACATAATGCAAAAATAGATTTAGATGAAACTATTTTTCAAAGCTTTTAATGTCAGTCCACAAAGAAGAACATAATGCTTTCCTTTACACACAGCACTGCTCAGTGGGGCTGCTTCAGTGGGTCAGCAGCTAACACCCAGCACTCTGCTTGTGCACTTCTAATGTAACCTCAATAGTCAACGCCCAAGGTTGGATGCTCACATTGGTACCTTTTTACCAATTAAGGCATTCAGCCTTAGTTCTGCAGTAAAAGAAAGGAAGGTCTTTCCATTATGATGCAACTTTTCTAACGTTTTAGAGAAGAAAATCCTCTGAAAGATGGAACAGAGAGAGGAAGAAAGGACTCATTTTTATTTTTAAAAGCAGGCGCACCAATACCACAACAAAGCCTGACAGCACTGCTGAGCCTCTGCCCCAACTGCACAGTTCATTTCTTCAGAAACGAGTGAGATTTCATGTGACTGCTGTTACAGAAAGGGATACTTTGCAGAGCCACTCCAGCACCCAATTCTTTCTCCCACCTCGAGTCCCTTGGTACCAGGGGGCCCAGCAGGAGCAGTGCTAAAGAAGCAGTGTTCCCTGGAAGCTTTGGTGAGCCAACAGAGTAAAGACACAGTACCTTTAAGGACCAGTGACATTTGGCCACTTAAGTCATCCAGGGCAAACTGCTGACAGCCATCCAGGCTTCACCTTGTGCTGGTCATTCCAGCTGCTGGAACAGCTGTGTGCAATTAGAAGCATCAACAGAAAGCAATTAGATGCAATATCTGATGTCAGTGGCACAACTTGTGTTACCTGCACCTGTCTGTAACCCAACAATTAGATCCATCATTAGCAGCTTGGCCTAATTGTAACTTAGAATTTCTTCAAGCACCAACTTTGCACAAGATTTTAAAATTACTGTAACTAATTACACAGAAGGACTTGAAGTGTCCTCTGTTGCATTGTTGAGCTGTTCTGGCTTTTTTTCTTCCCCTACGCTGACACCAGAGCTTGATTTTGTAAAGGAGGTGGACTCAACTGAAAGAAAGGTCTCTTAAACAGGCTGATAAGCACACACACACACACAGATATCTTTTATATAAGGAGAAACATGATGACTTCTTTAATCTCTTAGATGAGAGGCAAAAAAGAGCATGATTCTAACCAGCACTCGTTTGGCCCCACTGTTTATATGAATTGCCTCTCCTGCTTTTTTCACTCTCCCCATTTGACTGCTGTCAGCCGTGGTCAGAGAGCTGCTGTGGACAAGCTGCACCCCAGCCTGAACCAACTGCTTGAATTTCAGCCAGCAAGGAAACAAAACACAGAACTGGTGTCAGAATCACTGCAACTTCTTAAAAGAAATGCGGTTGGAAATGAGGTGTCACAATGCAAAGAATTTCTTCTGACTCAGCTTTCCAGTGGCTAACTGCAACGTTTTGGGAACGACACAGCACCCGTGGGCACCTTTGAGCAACGTGTGGCCTTTGTGATGCTTTGGCCAAAGGAAAGAGGGAGCCCTCTAGGGGCACAAACACAAAGTCCGGGATACAGCTCTCCGACGCCAGCAGATCAGTTGGCTTTCTCCGTACCGGGACCCTCCTGCCCCTCCTTGAGGTAGCAGCAGCTCTGTGTCACTCACCAGGACTCTGAAACCACAGATTTATGCAGAAAAGCCAGGCTGCATAGAAGATTACAAGCTGTTTCCTGGAAGTGCTTCCTCTACAGCGCAGAACATGTGGAAAGTAAGGGTTGTTTTTTTTTTTCCTACTGTTCGTGCAATCTCTTTCAGAGAATACAGAACATCCACCAAACTGCAGATTCAGGTTCTGTAGCTAGGCTGGCCCACCACAGCATAGCTAGGATTCTTCTTCTAGGCTACACAAAATTCTTGTTCTAGCTTCATTACATGCCTCAAGCACACAGTGAACTCTTGCATCCAGCAAACAGGTTTGCATTTGTCAAGGCACGTTCAAAATATTTCCTTCCAAAAGCTACTTCTGTCTGAAGGTTTGATATGTAAACATTTAAATATTTTCTTATTCTAATGAGAACTAAAGATTCTTTCCAAACAGCTCAACATAATAACAGGAGAACGTGGCAAACAAGAACTTCAAAACTTGATAACTGGAGTTAAGAAGTATTAAAGGGCATCTGGCAAGACCTTGCAGAGTATTACAAGTGAATTTTCACAGGCATTCCTATTAATTAAAAAAAAAAATAGAAACCCAACAATTAGAACCATGAAATGGAAGATATTTTCAGGAGATTTGAGGTTTGATCTGAATTATGTTCAAGTACACCCACAGCACTTCAGACAGAATCTATTCGACACTCATTTACATATGTCAGGAGGTACCTTATCTGCCTTCCTCTGATGCAGCATCCTGGTCTCCTACTAGACTTCATTTTCCTTCTTCACTAAGATAAATGCAGTAGCATTTCAGCAAACTGCCTAAGGCTGCATACTTCAGATTCCCAGGAGTTGTTTCAGATTAGCAAGCGTTATCACTGTCCTGCTGTCCTTACGTCTTCCTTTCCTGAGGAAATGAAAACCAGCACTTCAGAAACCTTAACACACACCACCAGATTCCAAGCTATTCTTATATTTTGAAAGTTATCTCCCTACTCAAAGCTCCCTCTGTGCTCTGTACTAAGTTAATCCTACATGCTTCCATACCTTTTCTGTAACAAGTACACCAGTAAGCAACAAATAGTTGCTATCTCTGCTGAAACATGGGATTTCTGATCATTATCCCATTACTGTAAGCCACTAGGGAGCAGGCCAAACTTACCTTGTGTTATTACTGTTGTTAGCTGCTCAGAAAAACAGAAGAAAAGCAGACCAATGACTGAGAAGTACACAGGTGATCTCTACAATGGGTTTATAACATCGTGCTTTCAGGTCAGCACGTGCTGTGATCCCAGGGGCTGTGTCCTTCCAGCACATCTGCTAGACTCTCCTCCTCCTGTAAAGACCCCTTGGAAGAAAGGAGGATTTGGAGATGCTCACCAGTGACATGGAAACCTCTCAAAGACAATGCAGTATGACCACAGTGCATCGAGCTACTTGACGGATTAAAATGAAAAATACATTGAAGAAAAGAAACAAACAACTCCTGAAATCACTATGCTTTATTAATACTTCAGAAACATCAGATCCTACAGTGAAGAGCTGTTCTCCTCACTTGTTTCCAGTCACTGCTTTGAAGCAGTTTCTTGAAATACACACGTAGATACATGAGGCACTGTGTGAATACAAAAGTGACAATACAAAAACCCCCAACAGTTAAACCTCATGCAATACATACATACAAATATATTTATATATAAAATAGGGTAATGTGGCATAATACACAGAAGCACTATTGGGACAATTCATACAAACAAACACCCACAGCATGTGATGATCAGTGACCACAGGCTCCTGACCTGTGTGCAGAACCAGTCAGTTTAAATAGAGAGCTTTAAGATACTAGAACCTGGTTCAGACACAGCTTATAAAACCTGCTGTGCTGCAGCTTTTCTGCTCTGAGTCACAAGTGCAGATTAATGTACAAAATAAATAAAGACTACAGTTCTATATCACTTACCTAACAGCTCCTACTGCAAAGTCACTGGCCATCTCATTTTCATTCAAGGTTCATTAGCCAACACAGTGGCAATAAATGTGCCTAAAGCAACAGTTCTGCTCTTGGACTATTTTAATACTGATAAGGACATGTTTTTATGTCAGCAGGAGTAGATACAGAAATCCAACTTCTAAATAAGTGAAGGACTGAAGCAGTACAGAGCAGACACTGAGGAGGTACACAGGGAGAGGCAGAGCAGCCACGTGGCATGCTGCAGTTACCAGCCTGTCTGCTTGGCCAACTAGGGCAGCAAAGAGTACTGAAGCAGTGGAGAAACTCAGAAGGCTCCTCTAAACACTGTGCAAATGGGGGAAAGCACCAACAGATTACTGAATATTCTCTCCATTAGAGCAGTCACAGAGCCCAGATAAATTTAACCTTCTGAGGAGATGATTATTTTTTTCCTCTCTTCAGACTAAACAGCACATAGTAAGACATGAAATCCTGACTGAGAGGACTTTGTTAACAAAATAAAGCAAATACTACAAAGCAGCCAAGTTCATCTGCTGAGGTTTTAAGCCAGCAGTAAACTACCTACAGTAAAATCCAGTGAATGTATTAGAAACAAACAGAACGTGTGCACGAAGCAGAGGGCTCTGCTTGGAGCTGTCAGTGCCACAGAACGCAGTCCCACAGCAGGGCTGGGCTGGGGGACAGATCCAGGGAGGACCACCTCACAGTTTTGGTGCTGTCAATGATTAGCCTGGCAGAAAATGAACTGCTTTTCAGCACAACTGCACACACGCCGTAGCCCTGTTTAGAAAGAATACACAAATGGTGTAGGTGAGGAAGTTTTGCACTCATTTCCTTTTTCTCCCTCTCCAGCCCTTCCTGAAGCACATTCTGGTTATCAGGAGTTGTGTGCTCCTCGAAAAAAGGAATCAGACCATTACTTCCCAGGGGGACTTTGACTGAACAGCCCCAATTGTAAAAGGGACAACAGCAGAACTAAGTAGGGAAACTTAATTCAGGCTTAACTAGGGCTAAATTACACATGAATCCTCTGCAGTCTGCAGTGCTGTGGCTAATATTCACCCCACCTTCTCCTTAAAGTGTTTGCTTGATGTTTCAGTACTGTAAGAACAAAGCACACCATGTCTGGTGCCATGTGTTCCATATCTGCACCCACAAGAATCCCAGTAATCTAACTAACCTTACACAAAGAGCAGAGCCATCTCCCTTCAGGCAGCTCAGCTAGCTGCCTGCCCATGAACAGAAGGTACTTGCAGGTTCCTTAAGGATACGGTCTCTTGTGCAACACTGTTTAGAAATGCCTCTGTTCCTCAGCCACTTGTTTTGGAAGCACAATTTTGTTTGTTTTTCAAGAATTGCTGGGAGAAAAGTTTCAGCCCCCAACAGCTGCTCGAAGCTGCCAACAGAAAGCAGGTTTCCCACAGCAGACAGCCAACATCTCTCCAGAACTGGGAAAGCAAGAGAAGCACTTCTACAAATATTCAGTGACAAAAAAGGACATTTTAGTGGCTTTTCATGACAGAAAGCTAATAGCACAGCAAATGCTTTTAAAAACAGCAATATCTCTTCTGACTTTGAATTTAGATAAGTGTCTATTAAATGCTATTAAAGTCATCACTGTGATTAGCACTATTCAATTGCCAGCTCTGCTGCAAGCACTCTGCCCAATTACTCATCCTATCAGAGCTCACCAGCAGCATCAGTTCAGCAGCACACTCCATGCTGTTCCTCACAGCAGCAGCTGCAGTGACCAGTGACTGACTGCTCCTCTCAGCAGTGCTTTACGTAAAGACACACAAAAAAAAATCCTTTTGGCAGCATTAGCTTCCAAGGCAGCACTGAGGGGTCAGAATAAGTCAGTTAAGATGCTTTTACTGTGATCCCTTCCTTGGCTGTTTGAAGCCAGAGTTACCACATCTGAGTTTTGTCTTTTTAATGGGTGTGTCTCTAATTCTTCCAAAGCACCAGTACTTCATGCTGAAGAACTGACGTTTGTGGCTCTATATTCCAGCCCACTTCCTTTTTAAAATAGGCATTAATAATACTTAAATGCATTCCTCTCTCTTTTTCACTCCTCCATCACTTACAGGGTGGATTTTACTTAATCTACCTCTGTTCTAAAAATTTCCCTGCCTTTCTATCCTCTGTACCAGGAGGAAAGAAAAAAAGAAAAAGTAATTAAAAAAAATTGTAATCTCATCTGTGTCGGACCAAGACTTTACTATCCCAGGTACATTTCTTTGCCAGAGAAGGCAGGGTAGGAAAGGAAAGGAAAGTGGAGGTATGAATTACCCATGATCAAAAGAGGCATTGCATAGTACAGCTAGGTTTCAATCAAGCACAATGCCAGAATTCCAGTATGCTGTGACTCAAAGATTCTGGCTCCTTTAAGGGCTGACTTTCTAATGCTGGGTGTTAAAAATGCTGCAGACAGCCAACTGAAATCTAGTAAAATACAAAAACAGTTTTTCATTGAACATTTGTCTTGAATGCTTCGGCTGATTTCTACAGCTTCAGAGATGTTGGCTAGACTTGAGCATTGGTTTTGATGCAAGTTCCTCAGCAAACAAAGAGGAAAGAGGCAGACTGTCACCTGGACAGTGGTGGACAAGCATGAATATACTGCTGTATCATCAGGGACACTGGTAAGGCCTAGAGAGGGGAGATCATTCTCTCACCTGAATGACATAATATTTTTATTGTGTTGAAACCAAGAGAGTGAATAAAAATAAAGAACCAAATCAAACCCACCACCTGAAATCCAGGAATATTTCAGAGGGTTGATAAGAGAAGCTAGTGTAGCAGATTGGTACTATGAATTAAAAACCAAACAAACAGAAACACACCACAGCCCTAAAACACAAAACAGAGCACCACTCCATATTTTGTCCATATTTTGGACTCTTCTGCCAGAGCATCACTCACACTGCTGACACTTCTTGTAACAGTACTGTGCATCACAGCTGCTGGCTTCTAAAGGTGATATTAACATCACAAGTGAAAGAATGCATCATCTTCTCCTACAGCACAGCTTGAGAATTAGGTTTCTGACTACCACAGTTTTCTTAAAGGTGCATTTTACTTAGCTTCCAGTAAAAAGAAACACAGCTCCAGATTTGACTGGATATTCTCACACAGCTGTAAGTACACATTGGATTACTTTGCTTCTACAGTACTGTAAATCTTCACCAAGAGACTGAAATAAAAGGATCACTTCTAAGAATTGGCCTTGTTCAGCACCCCCATGCTTCGGGAAACCGGACAAGTTTCAGAGAGTGAACCATACTATGAACATCACAAAACTTCACACCTGCCTTCATGAATACAGCAGCTTTCCCCAAGCCTGAGAGCTACGAAATCAAACAATTCTGTATTATTCTTCCTATACTAACAACAAGAACTCTGTTTCCACGACACCAAGAGGCACTAGTGGTCATCAGAATTTAGCATGACTGAGCATCCAGGTCAGAAATCATAGTGATGGGAGATGGCAAATCTGAAGGGATTATTATGCAAGGCTTCCTGAACTGAAGTAGGCTCACTACAAAAATTAACATCTCCCCTACCGGGTCACCCTCACAGAAAGCTTCACATATTTTAGGACAGTAAAAAGTAGGATGGAAAAGTGGTTACAACCTCCTTAGTGGAAAAGCAACTGTTGTTGCAGAGCAAAACAAAGTAATTGCCTGAGTTGCTACAGGAGATGGCAGCTCACACACAGAAGAGTTACTGTGTTAAACCCACTGATCATCCCTACTGACCAACAAAGGCTGCAGTCACCCCAAGGACTGCACTGCCCACACCAGCTGATGGCTCAGAGACGGCACAGACAGAAACAGCTCTGCTGTTCTTGCCTCTGTTCAGTCATCTCAACTCTTCTATCTAAATTTCCTCCCAAAGAGACATTATGTTTCAACACATTTTGATCCACAGGACTGACATATGGCAACATCATGTGCTTCTAAGTTAGGCATACAATCTTGCTGCCAGATGAAATGCACTTCTTGTTTAGGTACAGGAATTACTAACACATTTGCTATTAAGCCTTCAGATCCTGTTGAGCTCTGCCAGTCAGGTCAGCAAAGCAGGAGAAAACACAGCCAGGGGCACGACGGTGTAGGGGATCTAAGAGTTGCAAAACAAAATACACATTCATTAAGGACTCTGTTACTGTAGCTTCACATCTCCTTGAAGCTATTTAGATCCTGGAAGTCCAAGAAATATAGCAAAATTAATCATCTAGTAATCAAAAACTACTGCTAAAACATTTCTAGTTTATGTTACTGAATTTTCTTGTGAAGGTTGGATGTGTATTTCTTTTTAAATGAAAGTCAAGGCAGATCAGACTATTACTCTACGATTCCCTTACACACGGGGCAGGGTGAGCCACAGTACGTACTGTGAAGCTTATGCCACAAGTTATGCAATTTGGCAACAACAAACGAGATGTTTTCCTCAAACCTACTTCCCACTAAAGTCATTCATAACAGTGAAAGAGTTAAGTGCATCACACATTAATATTAATGAAATAAAGTCACATTTTAAAAACACTATAAACTGGCTCCTCAGAGTACGATGGGAGGCCAGCAATCCTTGTGTGAAATATTTAAGGCACTTGAGGACAGTCAGTTTTTAAAACCAGGTAATAAAGATGCCACTTTAAAATTCTAATTTAAATAAACCACAACAAAATAAAGTAACACTGCAAAGAAAATAAAATCTTCTAACTGTAAGTTTCAGAAGCTACAATAAAAACCATATTTGTTATAGTACACAAAAAAGTAGAAACAGAACATACTTAACTGCTAGAGCATACACATCATAAGGACCTCTCAAATACAGTTCCTTCCTTTTCAGGCTTCCAGACAGCCAATAAAACACATTTGTTAGAGATAATCCAGTGCAGTTAAATACTGGATTCCAGTTTATTAACCAGAGCATCCCAGAAAGTAGCTGATTTTCTATCATCTTCACTTGGGATGTTTACAGTTAGCTTTTTTTGCTCTGTCACTGCAGCATTGAGTCTCATTTTCCCCTGTCCATACACACAGAATTAAATGTCTCTGCTTGACGAAAGAGGTGATATCATGCTCTTACCATAACTTACACAGCATAATGGTGCACTATCAAGCCTGTTCCTACACACTACGCTAACAACCTTTTCTTTGATAGTGACAGCTTCCCACTCCCAGTTCCCAAAGCAATATCACAGATATAACATACAGCACTCTTTTTGAGCATTACTTCAAATTTTCACTCAGAATTTACAAACAGGCACTCTCACCCACTAGCTTATACATACTCTTCTTAGCACCTCCAGAGCAGAGGGATATGACAGCAGTCCTGGGACACGTTTTAGAGTTCTGCTCCCAGAGACCAAAGAGCCATACAAATCTCCGTGTCTCTCCAGTGTTATGTGAACAGAGGGGAAGAGAAAGAAAAGACAAATGGGAACTCAGTAAAAGGAGACTTTCCTTTTTGTTAAATATTTGTCCATTTGTCATTTTTCCTGACGCATTTTTCCTATTGTATTAGAGGCTTCTTCAGTGGAAAGCAGTTCCTTAAGTGAACTTCTAAATGTTCTAGATCAAACAGATTTTGTCACTGTGTGGCTGCTGCTTCACAGCTGAGGAAATTAAAGGGTGAGCTCCGAGTATCATCCCCAGCCTCATGGCTCTTAGTGTCTCTGAGACAGTCTGCCAAGATGTCCTGTGGATCCCTCAAGAACACCACTAAAACAGTGATGTTGTCGTTGGAGCCGTTTTCCTTCGCAGCAGCCACCAGTCTTTCTGCTGCTTTCAGACCCACTCCTTTGGTTTGCATTAAATGATCTAGGACTAAGTCTACAACCTCATATGGCTTGATAGCATCAAAGAAACCATCACAGGCTAGGAGCAAGTAATCTTCAGAACCAGTCAGGTCGAATGAATCTCCATCTGCATCACCAGAGATGTAAGGTTTTTGACACACATCACCTAAGACAAATGACCAAAACAAAGGCTTCATTACTTCAAATATAAACAGTTCTTCACCCATAATTGCTTTCAGTGTCCTGAAGGACAGACAGATCATACTCCAGAAATACCTGCTACTGGACTGGCTTAGTGAAAAGTGAAGAATTTAGAATGAAATGAAAAGTGAAGAAGGTAGAATGCAGCAATCTGATTTGAAAGCTGAAGTCAAGAGTGAACCAAAAATACAACAGACATTTAACACAAAGAAAGAAGCCTGGATGAACATTTTTCACTTGTTCCACTTTAACACAAGAAATACTCTTAAGTTTGTTGGAGAACAATGGAGAACAGTGCCAGAGACACTTTCATGAAGCCAAAGATTTAAATACTTTGGGCTGTAATTTCTAGTATGTAAAACAGAACAGCATACCATGCTTATGGTAAAAGCAATAAGAGCAGACAGCTACAAACTATTTAGAAGTTATGTAGACACATTCTAACCTTATGGCAAGGTGGTTCACTATTTGATCAATGCTGAGCAAAATGTTATTTGCAGTAATACAGTCACAGGTGGTATGTTTTAATAAAGTTTGATCTAAATTGTGCTGATGCTGATGCTTACCAATCGCTCTGGAAACAGCCAAAGTGCCATTAACCCGCCAGCAGTCCATGAAGGTTACACATCCCCCCAGAGCCTCAATACGTGCTCTCTCATCCTGAAAAACAGTAGAATACATATTTTATACAAAGAGTCTTTTGAAAAAACAGTTTGAATAGGAACTGAAGTTAAGACTGCCAGTACCATTGGTACTTTCAAGGCAGTCATGAAGTAGAGACTGCCTTTCCAGAACACAGCAGGGGATGGGGGCGGGAAGAGGGGAGGCTGGAAATAAAATCATCCTTCTCCAAATCCTACCACACTATAGAAATTATATAGATCATGAAACATGTAACACTTGGTTCCAAAAAGTTTCAGACAAATTCTGACAACACACACAAAAGTAAAAAAAAATAAAAATAATAAATAAAAGATTCAGACTTACTTCTCTCTCTGGTTTGTGAGGTTCCATTAATGTCACAGCACTTCCTTGCTGCACAAGCATTACCTGCGAGTCCCCTAGCCATGCTATGTGCAGCTTGTTGCCTACAATCAATGCAGATACACCTGTTGTACCACTCCGCAGCCTCTACAGAAGGAAGCAGGTGAGTTGGGTGAATATTCAACAAGCCCTGCTGAGTTACATAGCAAAACCACAAACTTCAATTTAATGAAACTTAAATGCAGTGCAGCAGATCAGCGTTCACAGAGGTACTATGTATATTAGGTGCATATAGATCTACACAGATACATTTGAAATAAACTATTTATTCTAGCATGTGGATACTGCCTTTTTCATTGTCTTCCCTCTCTGCTATTAATTCTAGAACTGGTCAGTTACTGCTGTATCAAGAGTTCTCGTAACAAGCATTATAATAATAAACCATCCTTCCATTGTGTGGATTTGAAGAAAAATGTATTCATCGTACCAACTCAATTCAAAGCAGATCAATACCTGAAGCGTCTGTTTTAGGTCACTTTTATAATAATAGAATACATTTCCATCTTACTATCACCTGTTAGATTAAAGGTAGTAAGAATGAGGAAGAAGATGAAATCTCTTTTGAGGAAAGGAGTAGGATGACAGAACACCTGGAGACTGCCTAATTCAGGCAAAGAGCAGTGCTCCCTCAAATAATTGCTAATTTAAAACACTTAACACTTTTGATCACTCACACACAAGCACTGTCATTTCACTTTTCCTCAAAGAAGAAATAATTTGATCAAACATTTTCATGTAGCATTATTTCATAAATAAGTTGGTAATTCAGAGACACGATACTGACAGAATCTTCTGGATAATGCTGTGTTGTCCAATAGTTCCTACTGTTATTCAATACCAGGGAATTAGTCTCTGCCCACTCACCTCTCTTTTGGCTTTCAAAAGAAACATTTCATCTGTCTTCTGGAAAGAGCATTTCAAGGCCTCAGCTGGATTCTGAACAATCTCTTCATGTAGCCCCACGTTGACATGTAAATGTGTTGCTGAGTAATTGGCAGCATCCACTCCACCATGGCCGTCAAATATCGCGAAGTAAGCGCGATCGATGCCATCCTTTTGCAGGGAGGAAGGAAGAGGAAGAAATATAAATGTTCAAAAATAAAATAGCTCCTACAGTGGTAACAGCAAGCAGATTTCTGTTCTGGGCTCTTTTCCATACGATGCTGCATAGGTAAGGACAACTTAAGCCAGCTAAGCCATGTGCAAAAGGGATAAAGTGGGCACTCAGCAGGGGAATTCCTTTTTTCCAGTAGATGTTAGTAATGTAACAATTGGAACAGTGCAGAGTTAGTTACGTGGTTCTACTCTCATTTATTGGCTCTTGTCCTTGTTTAACTGCTGTTCTTTTTGTTCTTTTTTTCTTTATTTTTCTGACTGAAGTGTTTTGATTTAAAACATCACATCTCCAACATCGTAGCAATACATAACTTCCAGTATTTCTACAACACTTACAAAAAATGCTAAACCTGAAGTCACAGATCCTTCTTTATCAGGGCATTCGTTAGGTTAATTAGCCCTTAGCAAACAGCAGGAACTTGCTCCAGCACAGACACAATAAATACCTCACGGCAACAAGTCCTGCCCGTTTCACAGATCGCACACCACCAGATTACTGTATTGATAGCAGTGTTGAGAAGCTAAGTAAACTGCCCTCCCCAGTGTTGTCCAGACTTACTGCTAAGCCAAAGAGCTGATTGAACTCGGTGAGGATGACGTGGCGGTCCTCCATCTTCCGCCGGGCGTTGCGGATGGCGTGGATGGAAACGAGCAGGAAGCGCTTCAGCGGTCTCAGCGGTGGCAACTGCTTCTGCCATTCAAAGCAGACATCCCGAAGTCTGTTAAAGAAGCAGCGCTGCAGCGACTCTCCATCCAGCACTGACAGCACAAAGACAAAACAGCAAGTTGTGCCTTGTCATTTACCCTGTCTTTCCTTCAGGCTTCTTTCCTTAGAGCTACACACACACACACTCAGCACTCTGCCCCTGTGGGCTCTGCAAGGGTCCAGAGAATCACATGAAAGAAGGTGGCAATAATGGAAAACTGTGTAACATTAAGGATAAGGAAAGGTTCTTGTACCTAATAGCTCACCTTCAAAAAGAAGGTTTATCACAAAGGTGGCTACATTAAAAAGCAATTCCAACAAGGATCCAGAAACATATGCCTGTTGAACTGGACACAGTGGTATTTAAATGAAAGGCACAATGTTTGGTGATAGAAATTTCTATTCAAAAAGAAAAAAATAAAAAGGATCAAGTAGGCAGAAAATCCATCCAACTGGATAAGGATTGTTCCCTTGGACACAAGTGCTGAAATAGCAGTGGCCAGACTTTGGGTTATGTCCTACTGAACCACTTCAGCACAGCAGTGAGAAAGACTAAGAATAGGTTTTGTTGAGGTCAGTAGCTCAACTCACAGCTGAGCAGAGCAGATTCAAATTTTAAGCTGTCGTTTTTATCTTTTTAAACACACAGGGCTGTAAAAGCTGAAGGGACAGAAAAGAACCTGCAACTTTCCTGCTTCATCATGACAGAACAGAAAGCATAAAGACCCACTGAGCATAGTGCAAAAAAGCTCCAGACACTCAAATCCGTTTCTGGATTGGTCCCAAAGATCAATTAATCCAAACTTAGTGTTCATCAGACTGAATGATCTGGTTTTTGGCATTGTGTGAGAAGTTCTTAACTAAATTCGGGAAGCTCTGCAGACTTGTTCACTCATCAATTATTTTTGGAAAGACAAACTCTTCCTTTCCAGAAAGCCAACTCTCACAATGAGTCCAGGGCTCCAGACAGCACATTTGCATCTTTCCCACAGAATTAGCACAGCTACCTTTCATCCCACAGATACCTGGCAGGAGCAAATAAAGTTCTGTTCACTGCTGCTTACCGGACAGTCTAACCAGATATCCTGGGAAACCTTTCGAAACAATGATGTCTTCCAACAGACAGCCTCAAGAAAACCACAGAAGGGGAACACATACTTACAGGTGAACCTTTCCTCATCTCCTTCTCCCTGTCTTTCCACATTTTCCTTCTTAAATTCAGTCAAGTCTGTTCGGAGAACTTCATCAACTGCAGTGTGGATCAGTGATGCTGCAAGGAGTGGCGGAACACCTCTGCTGGTGACAAAAGTAAGGGAAAGAAAAACTTAGTTTAGACTGAACTACAACCTCACTGTATCACTGCTACCTCAACTCAGAATTAAGAACACGTCATACACGATAATTTCAACGTGATTAGTAAACTAGTAGAAGAAACCATGTTTGATACTCATATCTTTGATATTCATATAAACGTTCAGAAAGATCTTCAGTTAGACAAACACCTCAAGAGCACAAAGAGGAGGAAGCACATGAATTATCTTCTCAAACCATCGCCTCACGCTTCAGTCACAGACAGTATCTCATTCTCTTGAGTCCTTTGATGGGAACCTTCAGCCCTGGGCTCTGAACACAAGTGTTCTGTTGTGACTCACGACACAGCAGTTCCTGCTCACAGCTATCTCACTGCAGGCAGCACCAGGATCTCCACACGGTGGTACACACACTTCTCCAGCAAGATTACTTTGGACTCCAGTTCTTCCCTCCATGAGGAAAGCCATGCTGAGTACTGACCTGCAAACTCCTCCTCCTGGAATACAATAACGCTGTAAGATCTACCAAGTCACTTCCTTTTACACAGAGCTGTAGAGGAAACACACTCCTGCCTCTGAGCTTCTGAATCCATCTTTAAAATGGAGATACTGAGAAATGACTCAATCTAAATTCGCCATATTCCTGTGGCCTGCACTAACAATTACAGTACATGACACACATTACAGACATTTTTTATGAGCACAATGAAAAATAAGGGTGAACATCCATAAAAAGAAATTTATCTTTTGTTCATGGGGTGTTCAATGCCCACAAAGCACCAAATCACACAAACAAAGCAAATAACACACTAAGGCATCTGCACAAATCAAGGACAAGATGCTGTTCTGCCAGAAAACATTGGTTTAAGGGTTTTCAGGAGTAATACCTGGCAGGAGTGACTGGTCTCTGAAGACAGACATGCAGACAACTGCCAGAAGGGTGGGGGGGAGGACTGAGCTTTTAGATCCCCATGACAACAATCTGAAACGTATTTTGCCATTGTGTTTCTGAGAGAGAGGCCTTGTCATATTCTCACAGCCACACGAGTTCCCCCCATGGCAGCAAACAGAAAGCACTGTGCTGGTCAGCAGGCTGCTAACAGAAGCACGCTTCATGCTGCATTCAGTAGTGATGATGGCCTACTGTAATGAGTCATTTCAGCACTTCAGATAGATGGCAACACGTCTGCAGTCCCTGCAGCACTAGCTGCAGTCATACCACAGCACAGGAAGCCAGAAACTGGGTTTATTAAAAAAAAAAACAAAACAAAAGAATAGTAAGTTTAGTAGAGTCAGTTTCTTTCCTACAAAGCCCCCTGCTGAACTAGGCCCCAAAAAAGACCCCTAACCAAAAGGCAACGTGCATAATGCCTTAATTCACAAGCCCCACATAAAACTCTACTTACAAGAAGTCTGTAACAACAAAAGGTTTACAACATATTATGTCACATCCTTCAACTTTGTCTAGTTGCCACCCAGTTCATCAGAAAGAAACTCAGATTCCTCCATACTGATATGTGCCATTGAGCTTTGTTTCCTACATATTTTTGCTTCATCCATCCCCATAGTTTTTCAAATCTAAAAAAGCTCACTGGGAATTTATTTGTTACACAGACATAACAGCAGAGAGGCAGCTGGTTCCGATGGACCAGCACAAGATAAAAGTTTAAAATAAAAAACCCACCACGATCCTACCCATTTAAACCTCAGTTCTGAACAGAACACATCTCCAGATTACTTTACAAGCCCTCAGTGGTAGTGCTACCATGCCTGTAAACCTGTTGTTTAGTAACACTCAGGGCAATGCTATCTTCCATTCTGCTTAGATGTTTACTGGTTCTAATCTCATCCCCTAAAGCAAAGTTTCAAGAGCTAACAAAACATATAACTAAGGGAGAGTAAGAACTGCTTCTTCAGCGTAGAGTCCAAGGTCTCGCTTGGCAGGAAGGCTGGAAGCAGAGGCAGTACCTATGGCAACCACTGCAAAAGCAAAAGCCCACTGCAGTTACAATAACAAACCTCAAACCTTTTCTGTAATCAAAGACGACTGTCACTTCTTGTTAAAATCCTCCCTGCAATGAAGCCCAGGACACCCTGCTGCCAGGCTGAAACAAGCACAGGTCTGCTCTCAGGAATCAGAAGAGATACAGCAACTGCTTCCTAAGTGAGAACATAACCGTGCTGGGAGGAAGAGGGAAGTCAGCGGGGTGTGTTTTGTGGAAGGAAGCAACATCCTCCTAAAAGCCTCAGAAGAAACATGACAGTACCATTTCTATGACCTACACAACACTAATTACTGAGCCTCAGCCCACATCGGCTGGCAGTAAACAAGCCTTAGAACTCCTCTGCCACGGGCTACTTCTTTGCTGACAAGAAGGGTGTGTTTTGACCACAATAAAAATCCAGAAGAAAATTAATGCATGTTGTAACAGTGGAGATGAAGCACTGTAGCTTCAGTGCCAGCTGAATTCAGAACACCGGTGGCTGGGGCAGAGTTCACACCCTCCAGCTCCTCCATGCGAAAATACAAAGAGTTAAGCCTCAGCATTTTAAAGACCTGAGCGTAGATAAAAGCATCAAGTCAAAGAGTAAAAGCCTCAGCTACAACTTCACTTCTTTCAAAGGCCTGAAAACACACCACAGACCTTCAGTCCTGCTCTGTGCCCACGGCTTGCAGCAGTTTTGAGAAAGCAGCATTCTGCAACAGAGGGCAGACTCCAAACTGCTGCTGGAGCAGAGCAGCAAGCTCTGCGTGATCTGGTGCAGGGTGCTACGAGCCTTGGGAGGACACACTGAGCACCCAAGGCTTACACAAAGCCTTCAGAATGTTTTTTCCTTATTTTGGAAGGAAAACAATTCACATTCCCCAACATGCTCTCTTCCACAGCCACGTCAGGAAAGCTCTTTGTGACAATAACAAGAGGTCACTAGCTGTGCTGGCTGTGTCTGAAAATCACTTGCCACTTTTCACAGAAAAAAAGGTCTTCTTTCAAGATATTAAAGTACTGCCACTGTGCAATCCTTTCAGCATACCTATATATCGAGATATACACACACACACAAGCTATAGAGAGAAGTAGGTATAGGCTGTGTGATGGAGAGATGTGGTATCTGCCACCAAACACTTCCAGCTTCAGTCAGCAGTAGCAGGGGAAAGATATATTTTTGCTCTCATTAGCAGCTGTAACACCAGAAAAGCACATACAGTACAGCACTGACACTAAAGCAAAAGTTCAGCAGACTCAGAGTGTGTTTATAGCACATTACAACTGCATCAGCAAAGCATTTTTAATGCAGATCTGCAAATGCCAGCAGTTCTCTAGCAAGTCTCTGACGCTGCTGAAATAACACCAGGTCATAAGATTTCCCAGTGAACAAAAGCTGCTTCTATTCAGTATTTTCTCCCCAGTCTGCGACTTTCATCTCTCTCCTCCAGATACAGAATCACAGAATGGTTTGGGTTGGAAGAGACCCCAAGGATCACCAGGTTCCAACCCCCAACCTCCAGACCTGGTACTAGACCAGGTTAGATCCCCCTGGCCTTGGATGCCTCCAGGGATGGAGTATCCACCGCCTCTCCAGCACTCTGTGCCAGCACCTCAGCACTCTCTCTGTGCAGAGCTTCTCCCTGACATCCAATCTAAACTTTCCCTCCTCGAGCTTAAAACCACTCCTCCTTGTCCTATCACTATCTACCCAAGTAAAAAGTTGATTCACTGAGTGCTGGGATAGTAACGGTGTTCACAGAGGACACTAAAGGTTGCTGTTAGATGAGATTGGGTGAACCAGATGCGAGATAAATCCCTCCCCCAACTTCATGAGAATGACAGATAAAAACATTAAAATATCAGAACTAACAGTTCTAACAGCAGGGAACAGTTGAAAACAAATACACCACGGGAACACCTAGGGCGTGAGCATTACAGTGCAGAGCACAGACACAAAACAGGATGCTGAGGCAGCTAAGAGATGAAGCACAGCAAATGGGTCAGGAAGGGCTACAGCGGAAAGCTGCAGCTCACAGCTGTTACTGTAGTGAAGTCTGCTCACACAGGAAGCCTGCTGGAAACCCACATTGTCCTTCTGCTGTGTCACAGGATGGTCTTACAAGTTCCAGCTTCCATCAAGGCAAAGGAAACATTTCTGTGTTAGGGATAAGATTTCATTGTGTTCTGTTTCAGTGCAGGGCAGTAAAATTTCAGGTTAATTTCTAAATGTTTGGAAATCATTAATGGACTTTTCATTCACATTGATTCATTTTCACAGATTGTTGTAAGGAATGCTCTTAGTAGAAGTATTAATAAAAATTCTGCAAAACAAGAGGATTTAAGCTCAGCCCAATTCTTTGGAGTTCTACATAAGCATTTAACTCTATGCAAGGCAGGCAGTTCCTTTGATTTAAATTATCCAAAGTAGAAATATCTGCAAAGATTCAGTAGATAAGAGTCTAAACGTGGTGAGGAAGCAAAAGCATTATCTTTCTCAGAGTGCTAGCTACATTTTACCAAAGACAGTTAAAATAATTCATTTCAGAATAGAAAGCCATGCAAGAGGCTTAGCTCCAGACATCCAGCTCCTTCCACACAAGCAAAGTGTGCAGCCTTAGGGATACAACAGCACAGCTGTGGTAGGACAGTCCAGCCAAGACTGGCAATGTGCTCCAGAAATGTTCAGCGAGCATCAATGAATGCTCATTGGTGCCATTTTTTCCGCAAAGAGGAATCCATTTCCACACCTCAGCTCCATACACACTCCCACGTCAGATGCCATGAATGCCCCTCTGCTGCCATCTGCCACACAGCAACAAAACATAACGGGAAGGGGTTCAACCTCTGCTGCCATACCACCGACATCCACCTCTGGTGTCATGGGCCAACATAACAAAATAGGAGGCGTTACTTTCGGAGCAGCCCTCATACATCCCCTCATTTATTTTTGTTGAGGAGTTGGGGGATTCACGTTAACTGAAAAGTTTACTTAACCTTAAGCTGTACTTAAGTTAACATCTGGCAATTTCTTACAGTCCGAGGCCTCAGCTCTGGTCCTTAGTTGCACAGATCACGAGACAAGGGCCTGCAGCTCACAGACAGCAGGGTCCTGTCTTGCAGCTCACAGACAGCGGGGTCCTGTCTTGGCCTTGCTCCCTACAGAGCTCTCCCTCACTCACAAGAAGCCAGCCCAGTGGTCTGACCACACAGTGCCTCAGCATCTGCAAAACGAGAGCTCTCTTCAGCAGGAGACCAAAACAGAGCTGAAAGCCTTCTGGGATTCCTACGTACACTGCTCCACGGCCAAGCACTCAGCCTCACCACTTTGCCTACAGGCAGCCAAGAAAACACGTAGGAATGCTATCCTAAGATATCCCTGTTTTCCAAGAGCCTTTTGTGAAAAGAAGCATAAATAAGGCGACCTTCACGCTTTCATTCTGTTCTGCTTTCTTTAGTTACCTCTCCCTTTGTTTGTACTTTCTCTGCCAGCTCCAGGAGCCCCACCGAGCAAGCTGCCCGCGCAGCACCGCGGGGCAGGAATGCGAGCAATGCGGCTTCTGACAGGGCAGGCTCTGCTCTGAGTAAACACAGCAGTGACAGGTGAGGTGAAAGTACTGCAAAAGCAGCACTCTCCCTGCTCTCGCTTGGGAACTGGGAGAGCCACGCGGGAGCAACCGAGAAACTCCGCTGCAACAATCGCTGCGGTGTGAGGGCCGCGTACCGCACCGCTGCGCCTCGGGAGCACCGGGGCACGCGAGGAGCGGCCCAGGGCGGCACGGCGCGGCTCCGTCTCAGAACACAGCGACCGCTTCCGTCTCAAACACATATATATAGTGATGATAAATACAGAGAAAATAAAACCCAGAAGCCAAACGGAAAGATGAGGCTTCAGAGCAGCTGTCCCCGTCCGGACTGAGGGCACCGCTCACCCGCGCGATGCTGCGCCGGGCGCACCGAAGCGCTCCGAGGCCGCTGGGCCGCGACACAAAGCGGGGCCGCCCCTCCGCCCGTCACTCACCCGGACGCACCCGAACCGCTCCGCGAGGCCTCGCCCGGCCGAGCCCCGGCACCGCACCCGCTCTGCGGGGCCGAGCCCCGGGGAGGCGGCCCCGCTCCCTCGGGGCCTCCGAGGAGAGGCCCCGCCCGCCCCGCCCGGCGCTCACCTGCCGCCCAGGAGGTTCCTCGCCAGCTCGGACAGCGCGCCCGGCGCCTCGGCCTCGCTCAGCGCGCCGCTCCCCACACAGCTCCACGGCAGCGGCTCCCCCGGGCCCAGCGCGGACGGGAAGTCCTTCAGGAAGGAGCCCAGGGGAGCCCCGGCCGCCTCCGCTTCCCGCGCCATGGCGGCGGCGCGAGGCGCTGAAGGGGCCGCGGAGCGGACGGGGGCTGCGGGACGGCTCCTTTAAGCGGAGCGCGGGGGGCGGGGCCGGGCGGGCACGTGGCCGGACGGGCTGGGCGCCCCTCCCCCAGCACGGCGCCGCGCGGGGCCCGAGGCGGCTCCGGTCCGCCGCGCTACGGACGGGTAACGGCCCCGTCCTCCAAACGGAGGAAGTTCCCGGTGCGTACAACCAGAAATACCTTTTTCTTTCGGACACTGACGCAGCCGTGAGGTTGCTCGCCCTTACAGCAAAAGCTGCTGGCGGGAACCGGGTGGAACGGAGCGAGTCTGGAGAAGGAATAAGGCCGTGAGATGACACAGCCGCACGGTGGGTACCTCCATGTCCTGCTCGCCCCTTCCCGGACACCTCTGTGACACCTCTGGCTCTCGGTCCTTCCTCCCCCTTCCTTCCTCCTGGCCAGCTGCCAGGGGCACGCACAGCAGAGCTAGCTGAGCACAGATGTGTTTTCAGAGCTCATCCTGGAACACCCCAGCAGGCTACAGGAGATAAGGAACAACAGAATCAATACAATCACCCCAGAAAAGTACTACAGTTTATGCTCAGCTTTATGGCTCTAAGGCCTTACACCAAAATAGACTTCAAGACATGAAAAGAAGCTGCTCAATCCTGGCTAAGGGAGATACAGTTTGTTTTTACCAGAAAGAATATTTAATATTTAGGATATAAACAAACAAGAACTACAGAAAATAAAAAATAAAAAGCTTTGTAGCTAATTCTGGGTGTCTTCAGTAATACAACTGAAATAGGCTGTGTTTGAATGTTTGAGCTGTAACTGCAACAGCGAATCAGGGGAAG
This sequence comes from Odontophorus gujanensis, assembly GCA_013399175.1. Lineage (NCBI taxonomy): Eukaryota > Metazoa > Chordata > Aves > Galliformes > Odontophoridae > Odontophorus > Odontophorus gujanensis. The sequence goes on from VXAB01012926.1 coordinate 267,849, forward strand.
CAGGCTCCAGCTGCACTGCTTTGTGTTTTCTTGTTCTTGTTCCTCTAATTCTAATTAAAAGCTTGAGGGCTTAGTCACTGACTGATCATTTAGAAGCATTTCTTTCACGATTAGTCTTGGATTGTTGCGTACCTGAACTTTTCTAGGAACAGGAAAATGATGAAGAATAGAAATACTTAAAAATGAACAAAAAGAGAAAAAAAGTTTATAAGAAGTTTATTTATTTATTTTTTTTTGCATTGTGTGACCGTTATACAAAGTAAGCAGCCAGAGCTGCCATTTTGTCCTTGGGTTTCTTTGGGTTGGGTCTTCCTCCAGGCCTCCGCCCCTTTCCTCTCCCTCGACCTTGCCTTTTTCCCTGTCCACCACGGTGCATGGGGTGCCTCATGGCTGCATGTTTCAGCTCCACCAGGTCTTGAAACACAGGGTCGCAGAACACACAGCCTGCATGCTGAGTCTCATCACCAGGTAGAGGAGATTTGGCTTTGTTAAAATCTACGTCCACGAGAGCGGCGTCGCACAAGTCACAGGTGTCAGGTGACACTCGGACCTTGTGGGCGTTCTCAAAGAAATGCACGATCACATTGCATTTGTTGCAGGCCATCTTCCACTTGGGACCTGACGTTGAGTCCAGCACCAGAACTCCATTCTCACATTCAACGCACTGCCCAATTCCAAGCATGCTAAGGGAATGCTGGCATGTGGGGTGGGTGCATTCATTACATCCCATTCCTGGTGGAAGAAGAGTAAAACTATAGCATTGTGGAACCCTCTGTACTACCACTGCTCGGTTCACAGAAAGCGAGACACAGAACTGAAGGACAGCTCAGCGTGTTACAGATTTTGTAAACCACTGCACAACAGAACATAACTCTAAAAGGCAACTTGTCTTCATGTCTTCAGAATAACCCCTTGCTCCCGACTGCATAATGGCTCCTAGACAATGCCACTGCACAGTACAGAGGGTTTGGATAAATTAAGTGTCGAAAAAGCATATGTTTTCAATTAAATGTATGACTCCTAATTGCTTTTTACAGTTACACTGTATGCTGTTAGCATAAGACATTTTTAGTTATGAAAAAAAGATGCCAAAAAGCTTCTGCTACTCATTCAAAGCCTCCAAGTGTTGCCTTGAATAGTTTTTGATCTCACAGTATAGTAACTGCTATTTTTTAGCCCCTTCTTATATCCTTCAATAATTTTTGACACACCATCTGTATCTCTGTATCAAAATACAGTTCTCCCATTCTCAGGCCTATCCTTAATCAATAGCCTCATCCATATAAGTCAGAAAGGTCACCTTCTGTGCACGTAAATCAGTTAATATTGTATTTTCTTCATAAAATCTGTTGTGGTTTATTCAACATTCTGAGTAAGAGTTTTACTAAAACCTTGAGGACACGGCCACGTGACCAACAGCAAAGTGTTTCTCCAGCAGCTCCACGTCAGCCATTTTAGAAAAAGATGACTTCAAAACAACGTCTAATCTGGCAATATTTGATGTCATGCCCAAAATGCAGCTATTTCAGCGGAAGCAGCTTCCACTAAACTCCAAGACCACTGAAGTAAGAACAATAGTCAAAAGCCCACCAGCCTCTCTCTCTTCTGTCTTACAGCAAATGTAGTAACAGCAGCCTCTCTCATATTCCAGAAAATACACAGGGTGCTTTCACAAAGATAGCTAACATTTGAGCTCAACCCCCTGCATTATTTTTTATTTTATTTTTATTGTTTACCTTTTTTCATGTCCCTGAAGGGAGGATGGTTGTAACAGTATGGACAGAGTGGGTAGCTCTTTCCTCTGGATCCCGACGACCACAGAACCAGCTCAAAGTCATCAAGCGGGCAACGTAACTCTTTGTAGAGTTTAATTGTACCATTCTGTGGGAGACTGTAGGTATCATCACAGTGAGAGCAGTGCAGACGACTTGGTTTGGCCTGGAAAGAGAATGCGAACCTTCAGAATAACTGTATTGTCAGCAGGGTTCAAAACTTGCAGGAAATCCAGCTGTGATCACTCTGATTTGTACTGCACAGAAAAACTGCATCAGGCTTTGCTCTTTCCCCTCCTGCCCATCAAGTGCATTCCTGACAACTACATTTGAATCCATGTTCAATAATGGCAAGAGACTTTCTAATCAGTGCTGCTCAGCAAGTGAAATCTAAATACAAACATGATGTGAACTTACCTGAATATACTTCATGAAACGATGGCATTTGCCACAGCGGGAAAGAGGTTTTCCTGTGGCAGCTAAGGGCGAAAATGACACTTCCATCAGCTCATCCATACCTGGAGAAAAAAGAATCCCATTTGTTAGAATTCTTACTCCTAAGAGGAAACCTTGCACACTATAATTTACAGGACCAGTGAAGAACTACTCGGAATGAAAGTAGTTTATTCACAATATGCTTCCTTGTTCAGATGAAAAGCTCATCTGAAGCTTTTCAACACTCACCACTACACAGTCACAAAATTCATTTGAAATGGAATGGAGACACGATCAAATATATTTCCTTTTGGAAAGCAACAGTCCTGGCACAACGTTCCAACGAACCCCTGAAAGCAACCTCGTGTGTAAGGACTTCACAATGAAGTCTTTACAACAATTAAGTAGTTGTAGGGAATTTCACATGTACAACAAGCTTTACCTGCAATAGAATCCACAAAATAGTGAAATTTCCTTTTGAAGATGTCAAGGGTGTGCTCCAGGACCTGATGGTAATTTGCTTTACCCAGAGCTATTAAGTTGAGCTGCTTCTCCACAGCACTGCGGATTGTAGGAAGAACTAATTCTGCATCTACCAGAAAAACCAGAGACAGTAGCAGATAAGCAGCAACAGAAGACCACAAGCAGAGGTAAGAAACTGCCCATGTATAAACTGATATCAAAATAAATATAGATTTTTACAGATTTTAGAATTAGTAATACTATCCTAGATGGGTGTATCTTTTTAGACAAACATGATACAATGACAAAAGCCCCTGACATACTGAAAGAGACAAAGAGTAAGAGGATCATAGAATCAGAGGGGTTGGAAGGGACCTCAAGAGATCATCAAGTCCAACCCCCCTGCCAAAGCAGGTTCCCTACACCAGGTAAAGTTGAATGAGAGCATTTAACTGACCTATTTTGTAATAACCATGAACCAGAACAATTCCAAGGTTTGTAGGCTTTAGTCTCCGACCGCTCTCCACTGTGACATAGTTTCGCTGGCAAATGTTGTTGATGTGAACTGGAATACTTGCATCAGTTCCTGCCATGCAAAGGAAGACAACATAGTCATCCAAGTTTTCACTGAATTACAAATGACCAACTTCCCTGGTTTTATGCCATATTATAGCACTTCTGAGACTGCTTAAAGTACAGATACCTTTTTGCTGATACCCAGTTTCCAGTGGATAATTTCTCTATCTAGTAACATATATGTTCCTTTGCAGTTCTGAGACATGTTTTAAACTTAATCCTTTCACCTCTTCCAAGGAATTAGTGATGGGAAGACAGCTATTCTAACAATCACTTACTCTGGAAAAATATAGTGGAAAAAAAGACTATGTTTGTTTGGACTGGACATGTTTATGAGGATGTATTGAAGGAAGCAAGTCAGACTGAAACAGCAAAATAATACTGTGATAAATTCTATAATGAAATAGTTAAGGACTACTGTAGCCAGTGAAACCAAGGCAGGCTGTAAAGACAGGAAATTATTCCTAACAACAGGAGGTGCATTCTTCCACACAATAGCTCTTTATGACACAGAAGTGACGAGAGATTATGAAGAGATTTTGCTTTGGCCAGAAACTAGGGATAAAGATAAGATGACTAGAATACAGGGAAAGCAGAATCTACCATCCACTAAGAGGTGCTACAGGCACTGTGGTTTGATGGGAAAGAGAGCATGACTGGACTTGTTCAAACAAATACTGAAAGGTCATTACCAACAGAGAAAGTACAGAGGGGCAATTCAGACCCTTTGCCCTCTTAGTAGATGTATCACAGGATAATGTATGCTAAACAAGTTCCTACCAATGCCATGCTTTTCCATCAGTGTGATGAGTTCTGCTTCTGTCAGGTAGTCAGGAGGACTTGTTTGCATTTCCAGCAATTTTATTTCCCCAACTGGGAAGAGATCTCCTTTCTCACAGCAGGGAAGGCTCTCTTCTAATGCAATGCTGTGCCAAGGCATAATTTCTGTGAACCCTGGAGGTAAACAAGATAATTAGAGCTTATCTTCACAGCTTTCAAAAGGCCAAGACATATATTTCTAATTTTAACATGTGCCACAGTATGCACATCAAAGCTGAGAGGCTGTTTGCCACCCATGCAGACAATATTTGAAATACTATATCAAGAGATGGGATCTCACACTGCACCAAAACTGTTTGGTGGATAACTTGAGTCCAGTTGATATATGAAGAGAAAAAATATACAGCAACAAACAAACAAACAAACAAACAAGGTTTTCCTCAAATGAAAGCACAGTGCCACAAGTCTTACCAATGGTTGGGAAGAGTCTCTCAAAAAGAAAATGGAAATGATAAGTTGTATTAATGCAACAGATGATGGGGACAGCTTGTTGTGAACATTTCTCTGAGGGTACTACAGTCTTTTTCCCTAGGGTCAAGGGAAAAAATAAAAAGGCAACTGCAGTCTGCAAAAAAGGTTTTTACACTGATAACTGTTGCATTAAAACTTTCAGACTGCCACATGGAAAGTACGTCCTTCTCTAGGGTAACACAAGTAAGGAATTGAACACAAAGACTCAGTCCTTGTGACCTTAAATAAGCTCCAGAAAAAGTCTTAAATTCTATTTGCCTCCAAAACTTCACTTTTATATCTATTTAATGTATTAATGAGAAAAAAAATAAACTGTAGCTAACTACTTACTCCCTGGTGTTATTCTTACCTGGTGAAGTTACCACTTTTCCAACACAGGTAAAACGTTCAGGCCCAATACTGAAAGAAATGTTTGTTTGTAGGTACTTGCAATCAGCACTCACAGTGGCAATAAAATGCCTAGTTATGTACTCATACAGCCGCCATCCATCTCCACCTGAGGATAAACAATATCTTACTCCCACACATCAAGTCCTGCAGCACCACACAAAATCTGCACATAAGATATCAGATTTCCACAGAAACCACAGGAAAAAGTGGTACATAAAAGAAAATAAGATCCAAAAGTCCATCCAGCTTCCCCCTTAAAACTTCTACCCATAGAATCATACATGTTAGAATTCTGTGCGATATTAATCTGCACTTTTTTTTTTTTTTTTTTAAGTATGTTATCAACCAGGTTGCCTGACAAACTAGCTTAGCATAGACAAGAGCTACACACAGATGTTCCTGGAGAACAGCTGCTAATTCAGTCAGCCCATGATGTGATTTTGAACTATCTTTGAAAGAGAGGATCAAGCAGGAAAAAATTAAAAATAAAATAAAACATTCTACTGCTTAGAGCTGTTAGATGTCACCCTAAGCTAAATCCTAAAATGCAATTACAGAGGCAACTGAAACATTGCCAGCTTGAAGTTCTGCTCTTCACTGTTATTAGAAATTTAACTTCAGGTAGTCTGCTCTCTCTCCAGTTCTTGCAATTCAGGTAACTCTCTTTTACATTAAAACACAGAGACTTTTAATATGGCTTATAAGCTCCAGGAATCAATTTCCTCACAGTGTTCTAACACTATTCAACCTGTCTGTACCTAATTCCACTTCTGTTGCAGCTTTCATTGGAGTGATAGGAGGATGGTCCCCTGCATCATGGCCTTTCCTTGGTCGATTGATGCCTTCTGATAGTAGTGCTTTTACCTGGGTGAAGGAAGAGAGAGAAAACAGGCTGAAGTGGATAGCAGGTCTCTACTGTCAGGGTAGAAGTTTTTTTGAGATCAAATCCATAACTACAATATCTGTAAGTAAAAGCAATTACAGATATTAGTTTGCAGGACCTACTGTTCAAGACATAGCAGGTAAGATGTTCTGAAACACACACTAGAGAACCATCTGTAGAACAGTACAGGTTTTGCTTTATGTACTTACAGTTTCTGCCCAGTAAGGATTATTAGCTTGTTGTCTCAAGCATCCTTTCAAGTCAAAGTTTTCTGGATAATGGGTAGTTTCTGTTCGAGGGTAGCTAATATAACCCTGCGTATAAAGACGCTCTGCTATTTGCATGGCATGTTGTGGACCCATTCCTGAGATGGGATAGGAGAGAACAAAATCATACAGCAATCTGTAGATGGTTTTGGTTGCAGTGTCTTACAGCACACCTTATCAAAACATTCAAATTAATTATGAATTACAGTTTGTCCTTTCTGTAGGACTTCTATTACCTTGATCTGACCCAGCACTTCCCTTTTGACAAGCTTGCTAAAGCAATACATGGCAGGGAAAGGAGACTTCTCAAAATATATTTGATACGGGCTTGATTATTTCAGCTGAGAAGCCGAAGTATTTTGCTCTAAATCAGTGTGAAAATCTGAACTTTTACACGTACCTAAAGCAGAACTGGCCACTCGTAGCATTTCTACCGTGTTCAGAGCCAGTGGTCTCTGCTTCACCTTCTCTTTTTTACTCACAGATTCTACCTAGAAAATAGCATTTTTCCAGTAAAAGTTTTGAAGTTTGGTAACTGATAAACGTGTAATTTCCATTATGACTAAAATCATGTGGTATACCTAGTGTGATCTGCTTTTGACAGATCTGTGATTTGTTCTGATTGTTTTCCTTAGAACAGTAACCATCAAATATGGTGGAAATCTGACTGGAGACAGTTCTACCAAACGCTGAAGTTGCAGCCCTAGGGTCTCTTCATGCTGTGGACCAGATCACACCTACAACTGGATATGCAGGAAAGTCACTTACTGCTATCTTCACTTCCCATTTAGCTCAGCAGCACATGTCAGTGCTACAAGGATTTAGTGCTTAATCCAAGTAATGGTCCTAAATATAAGGATCTAGATTTTTTAAAGCTTCACGCAGCCTCTGAATGTCAGTAGCTGTAAACACTTAAATCCCAACATGCTGCCAAACAAGTACTGAACAGAACTACAAATTAGTTGGCTAAAAATACTGTACCGTATACAATTAAAAATCGAACTGCAGGAATGTTGTTGTTATAAATTCTGACCTATACAGTGTCTTGTGGGAAATAAGAGGTCTGCCTGAAGAGTTCTGAACTGCATTTCTCAGCAAGTTTAACAATGAAGACTGCTGATTCCTACCATGAATGACGACCGTTTCCAAAGGCAATATTAAGAATGGGTTTTCTGCTGAGATGACCATACAAATACAATACAAACTACGACCAAGAACCTTTTGACTTATCATTTATATGAAGTTGAATGCAATAAAAAAGATACAGATGATATTTCATAACCTTCTTCACCAAAACCAACAAAACCAATATACAGCAGATGAACTATTAAGTAGTATTTCCTTTATGTGAAATACGTTCTACTAACACTAAGTAAATACCTTTGCTTCTTTTGCCACCTTTGTTATGTTTAAGAACATCTGAGCAATCTCTCGATCAAATACCCTCACTCTATCCCAATCCAAAGTGAGAGAACTTTCTTTTTCAGGGTTCACCTAGTGAATTAAAAACAACAATAACAAATTAATTCCCATCAACACTATTACTAGAAGTGTAGAATGCACATTTCCAACAGGATCCAGAGAGTGAACCCTACTAACACGTGCTCTACAGGGGCTCCAAGCATGCAGGTGTACTCTTTTTCCTATAGCTTTTGAGAAAGAGAGTACTTTGAGTTCTGGGGCCAGGAGAATGACTGGAATTATTCTTGCAGTTAATTGAAATGCGGTACTTGTTTTTCATTCTTGGAATAATAAAGGTAAAATGGGCAGAAATTCAAAATTTATCATTTTGTCTTAGCAAAATTAATTCTTTGCATTAAAAATAAAATGTATGTAGGTCACATTCCAAGCCCCGCCTACAAAAATAAATATCAATGCATGTGCATGAAACTCCCTAGAAACAGGCACTAATTATTTCCTAGCATGACACACACGAATGAGATGTATCAGGAAATAGGTAAGAATAGACACTGAATTTCACTTTTTTTCTTTTTAAATTTTAACATCTAAGAATGGCAACTTTTTACCATCCATCTCCTATTTATTTACACAATCCTTGTCATCACAAACAGTAAAACCATGTTGGTTTGCTCTTAGAGTCTGGACAGCAGTAAGGCTATAAAACTGCCAGAAGCTGCCAGAGTATTCAGAGGACTCAACTATCAAAACAATGGACATTTTATTTGCTTTAAAATTCCAATACTCAGAAATGCCAACACTTGCTGGCAGACAAATTAATTCTTGGATTCAAATCAACACTACAGTTGGTCCAAGGACCCCAGGGAACAATAACAAGCCATTTTAAGTAGCCTTTCTGGCTGAGTCTAAGCTTAGATGGTTAGCACTGATGAGTTCTACAAGCAGCACACAATAACCACTTGAACACAGAACTGACATCCTCAGATCTGTTCTGGAGTGGTGAGACACGTATGAACTGAATGAAAATACACAAGCAAATTGTAGGCATTGTGAATTCTTGTCAGCAGCTACAAATTTATGAATGGACAAAATGAAAACACTAAGTGCATTTCTTTGTATATAAGAAGGAAATCATGTTTTAAGCAAATAAGTAACACAGAGCTTACTTTAGCTTTCAGCACCCAGTAAGTCTCAGGCTTAAATGACTGGATTTTGTCATGCCTTTCAACGCAGAATCCAAGTGTTGGTGTTTGACATGGCCCAAAGGAGATGAGGGAGCTGTCTAAATTTCCATATTTCCCCTGAAAATACTTAGTCTGAAATCTTAGAGAAAAAAAAAATACAGCAACAACTACATTAATATCTTCATTCCCATGCAAAGCAACAACTTTCAGGAACTTTTCCAGATATGTATGAATAGCCCACTGAGTCACTCAGGGGTATATTAATATAAAAAGGGTATTTTTAGAAACATGACATCGCTGCATAGAATTCTGCTTATTCACAAGGAAACGTGAGAGGAAGGCATAAAATAAGAATATAGCATAGATGCTGACATTACTTTCTCTAGCTCAGTTAAAGCCATGACACACTTCTTCACTTCACAGCATAAAATTGTTTGGTTTGTTACTCAGTAGAATTAGTCAGTGCAGTTCTAAGGCACATTCTATGGACAGAGCAGCATTCCTGAACCCTTCATAAAACCGTCTGCAGTCTGTGCTGTCACCTTGTAAATGCACAGCCAATTCTAAGATCCAGCTCCTGGCGGGCATCCACTGAAAGGGCTTCATTGCGATTGGGTTCTCCCAAATGATTCATGGCATTGCAGATGTCTGTGTCAGTAATAGAACTGAATTTAGCTCTATAAATCGTCCTTTCAGTGCTAGGAGGTTTGTTCATAACAGGAAGAACAGCATCAAGGACCTAACGAGGATCAGAAGGAGATTTTATAAGTAACTGAAAGCTAAGGGCTTAAGTCAATTTTTCCCTCTGGAGGAAAAAAACAGAACCAAACCAAACCCTCCCCACAAAACATCTGCTGATGCAAAAGTGCTTTCTTCATTCAGTAAGATCTCATGCCAATATATTAGCTGATAAGAACAGTATTTGTCTGAGTGCTCAGAAGTATATCAAGAATTAGAAAAAAACAAAAGATTTATATGTCAAACAGCAACTGCTGAAAATGAAACACTATTCTTAGCTCAGAGCAGAGTTTCACCACTGTAGCTGCAGTACTGTGAATACCTGATGAATACGTATCAGTTTCTACCCAGGTTGCTAGAGCAGTTATGAAATGGTAGTATTTAAAGAACTTAAATACTAGATAAAATGTGCTTCTTTAAACAAGAGAGAAAAAAGCAGTTGACTTCTGGAAACAGGACTAAAAAAAAAAAAAAAGTCTGCACACCAAAGTTTTAGTTCTGCATCTTTAATGTGCAGAGTTCCAACTCCTGCTGTAAGCAGACATTCACCAGCAGCCTCTATGCTCAGAAGTGCCTTGGCAGCTAGGATAACAGAAATTAATTTGATAAGGATGGCCAAATAACAGCTGTGAAACACACTGATTCTGACTGAAAGCACTGATACGTTTGAACATTTAAGTGATCTTATTCTTCATCTCTGGTGGACAACGTCAACAAAATCAATTATACTCCTTTACTGACATGTTAAGAGCTCAAAAACATGAGCTTTTCCTCCAAGGTTCTCCATGCATTTAAATTTTTATTCAACTTAGTTTGAATCTGATTATCTATCCAAAGAACAACATACTGATAGCATCATATGCTACAAGTTAATACATTATGGTATTAGAAATCTTACTTCAAAACAGATGTTTTCTCCCTCCTTATCACAATCCAGCCACAAAACAATGCAATCACAGCGTCTTCCCTCCACCTGTAAGGGAAATTAGCAGTTACCAGCAACTCAAAAAAATAAAACCTCTTCAGTAACTGTATGGTTTTTGTTTCTGTTTTACAGCTCTGAAGATCGATGCAATTCATTTGGTGCAAAAAAGAGTTGGAAGAAGAAAGCAAGTGACAAGAAAAGAGCATGTAATTACAGAATGGATTAAGAGAGAAGAAAGCTGTGGTTCACAGAACCACAAGTCTGCCTACAACATCCTTTCCTGCAGGATCTGACAAAATCCATAGATCAGCTTGGCTCTACAACAGCGGATGACCCCTGAACTTCTGCTCCATGCTGTATGCATGACCTTGGGCACAGTCCCTTCCCCTTTCTCTGTTTTAATTCTCACATCATTAAATCAAACAAGAAACAAAGAAAAAAGAAAAAAAAAAATCAAGAACCACTTTTCTAGCTCATAAAGATGGAAGGAAGGCTAAACTTATCCAACAGAAACCAGTCTTACACCAAACACCTTCTTTCCAGAAAGAATATTATTTTGAAAAAGGATCCAAATTATCGCTTTCTTCCCAGAGAGGTGCATGTGAGAAATGACCAATAAGCAGAGATAATTGAAGGAGGCATCCTCAGGGAAGGCCCTCCACGTGCTGTTAGAAGCCAAACACGTATCCAATACACATATGGATCGGTTTGATATGCATCTCCAGTACATTTCATAAGAAAGAATACCTGTAAAAACTTCACCATGGTCAGTTTGGGATTAGCTTCTTTCTTTTCTGTAGGAGCTTTGCTAAAAAGTTCTGCTGGATCCACCTTGTCCCAGCTGTTATATTTTCCTGAAAAGCAGAAGCGCATTAAAGTAGAGCTGTAAATAAACAGCAGAAACCCCAGAACATCACTTTGGCTTTCAAACTGCGTCCTGGAAAGCTTTCTATCCTAATGTATCTTGTTTTACTGGATCTCAAGTGACCCCTTAGCTCTCTGTGTGAACTCCAGCTATACTTTTGAGACACGGCAGACAGAAGAAAAAAGATATACTACCCACCTTTCATAAATGCTAATGTGAGCTACTAAAAATCCTCCTGTTGCTGCAATCACTTATCAGGCCACGGGTAGGGAGCTATTTTTCCTGGCTCTCACAGTGCATGTAAAAGGTGCACACTGCACTCTGTTTTCCACCACTCATGGCCAGCTGTGTCTCAGCCCTATTACGCTGCAAAGCATCCTACAGCACCACCTTCTCATATCACTGCATTTGTTAATTTCCCTTTCTCAGAAATAATTGTTCATAACATTGTTTAACAATTATATGACACTGTACTCCTTCAAAGCACTGTATAAATGACTCAGAATTTAATCCCCAAATTTTGTGAGGCAGTTAGCATTACAGGAAACAGAGCACTCACGTGAGTGATTGAACACTTCAAAGCAAGTTAGTGTCAGGCTTTGTTGCACACAATCCTTACCACACCCTTATTTTGCAGGGCCACACTACGGTGCTTTAGTAAATATCCCTTTGGACTCTGCATTCCTTAACTACCTTCCATCCAAAGTACCAAAACATTTTTAATAGTTAGCAGATTAAGACTCATAATATAACTCAGGTACTGAAAAAAGATACATTGCACACCCACAGTCACACAGCAAGCCAGGGGGCTAGAAACAAAAGTTAAAAACTGATGACAAGTGATATTGTAATCCCCCCCTTCCGCTCCAGTTCTCCTTAATGCTTTTTCTGAAGGAAATATCATACATGGAAATAATCAAGTCCTTCAAGATTTTACAAACCACATCAGTTAAAGCATATAAAGAACAGACAAATACCTATGAAATCCAAAGTCATGACATGACCACACACAGAAGTCATCTTGAAATGGGCACTTTGCCCCATAAATGACCCAGTGTACTCGTGCACAGAGCATGCACCATTCAGTCCCTTGCGTGAAGACATGTTTCCTGAGAGGAAAAGACCACAATTAACAACAAATGAAAATTAAAAAGCAATAAAAGAACAAGCAGTGCAATAATCGTTATTTCTTTTGTAATTACACCCCTCTTCCCTAGATCAGACAACCAGGACCTTCCTGATCGTGCAGTTGTACTCTTTGATCAAGGTGCCGTTCCAGCCAGTTATCATTTTAAGCGTTTTCTGCGCCGAGCTCACCGCTCCGCATCGCCTCCGCGCAGACCTCTATTTCCTGCCACCGCCAAAGCGGCGTGAACCGAGCCGCCATTCCTACCCCGCGAGAGGATCTTGGCGATGGACTGCGCCAGGGAGGGCTTCTCCGCGACCATCAGGACAGTCCTCATGGCGGGACGCGAACCGACACAGCTTCAGCGCTCCGCTTTCCCGGAGCCCACAGCTCGCGGCGGAAATGCCGTTCTCAGCCCGAGGACACAGAGCAACGCACGGCTTCGCGGGGCAGCCCGCACCTCACGGCGGGGAACGGCTCGATCCTGCGGGCAGACGGGCCCGAGCTCCCCGCCACGCTCAGCCGCCGCACAGCCCCGCACCTCACAGCGCGGCCATCGCGCCCGCTTGCACTGCCGGGGCACGGCGCCGGAAGCCGAGGGGCACGGCGGCACCTTCCGTCCCGCCCGCCGCGCCAGCGCCCCCTGCCGGCGTGGAGGACTGGGGGAAGCAGCGCGGAGCGGCGACAGGAGCGGCTTCCCCTGCAGTCGGATCGGTGGCGTGCTCAGATATACGTGTTACCAGGGAAAGCAGCGAACGCAGGGCTCTTTATTGTTGGCAAAGCTATGAGTTGTTAAAACAAATGTGTTCTGCAGTGCCCGGTTCCCTTTGACATCTGGGGAACGCCTGGAACAGTCAGTATGCAAGTTAACACAAAGCCTTCAGGGATGTCACATTTATACTTTTCAGTTTCCTCCACGATAAGCCCGCTACAAAACCCACCACCTGTTCTCCTTTTCCAACGCGCAGCGCTTATCCTGTCCCCGTTGCGCCTGAAGGATCTTCCACGGCCGCGCTTCGCCACGCGCGGCGCTCACGGGGACACGGAGCGCTGCCCGACTTTCTGAGCAGCTTTGGCAGCAGGACGTCACACCGAGCAGCCCGGGCAGCCTGGCTGCTCCGCGCGGGGCGGGTCTTGCCCCTTCCCGAAGACGCAGGGCAAGACGCACAGCCGGCCTGCGCCCATTAACGAACTGATGCCGATTAAGGGTCAATTCTCAGCCCAGAACAGGTATAGGGTGCGCGGCGCTGCCCTGTGCACTCATTTCCTCTGCCCCGCTGTGCCGCTCCATCTCCGCAGCCACCACGACAGGAGGTGCACGGTAGCAGCTGCCCCATCGCTGCTTTCAGTGCGCAGGTCCAGGTGAAGGTTAACCACCACCAAAAAGTCCTCCAGCTCCCCAGCCACCCTCTGCGTGTCCCTGCACACCGGCACTGCCCGGTGCCAGGACCACGGGCAATGGGCGCAGACCGAGGGGGTTCCCCGTGGCCATCGGGAAGCGCTCCTTGCGCCGCGCGGGCGATGAACAGCAAAGCAGCAAAGGCCCGGAGTGCAGCGAGCAGCCCCGTGCCACGGCCACTTCCCCACGGGCATTTCCCCACGAGCATTTCCCCGCTAGGGAGCGGTGGCGGTGCGGGATCGGCGCTGCTCGGCCGGGGCCGTCCCGGGGCGGAGCTCGGAGCCGCCTGGAAAACGTCTGCGGGTCGGGACCACCTCGTGCTCGCTGTTGCCTGTAGAGCCGTGTGTTTTCCAGCACCGTTTATTCCTGGGTTGTTTCAGTGGGTGGTTATTTAAGCAGCTACAGCCCTCGTCCTGTCGTCCGTGTCGCTTCAGAAGAGCTCACCCTGCGTCTGCAGCCCTGGGCTCCGCCTCTGAACGATAACGCCTCGGTGCCTGGAGCCTCGGGCGTCGGAGCAGCTTTTCTCTCTTCAGGGGAGTTCAACAGATGCGTTTGCAAAGCACATTTTAAGGGCAAGATAGGACAACCTGCGGAAGTACCATTGTGGAGAGCACGGTCACTCCTGTTTTCACTTCTCTTGGCTCATTCTTGGCCTTAGGGTGACTTTGCCCTGTTCGTTTCCAAACACACTTGAAGAGACAGTCATGAAATTAATAAGTATCGACAGGAGGATCAGGCAGGCAGAAACACATCTGGATGGATGCCACAGCCATTAGAAATGATGAAAATGCAGGTGATGAAAAAACTGTTTTTCTTCTTTTTTTGGAACTAATAAAGAACTATGAGACCACAAAAATGTGCCTGAAATCTTGAGCACGAGTCTGGTCTCCAGATACTTCAGAGATGGGAAACAGGAGATAGAGATAACATACAGAGAAATAACAGCTCCCAGAGTATTTTGGATTGAAGCAAAAATTTATGTGCTCCTTATAAGAAATAATAATAGTAATAATAATAACAATAGAAAGGAAAGAATAAGGAATAAAGTGAATGCTGGCTGCAATAGGATATTTTGACTTTCTGGACGTACACACACAACATATCATAGGATATTGACCCAAATTTCCCTTTGGGTAGCAGTCCTTTATTTAAAGAGAAATGGAAAAGCTCACAGATAACCAAAGCTCCACGTTAGAAGATATCCAGGCTTCAGTCCCATTTGTATCCAACATGCATTTGCCAGTTCATGCAGTGCTGGGTGGGCAGGAAGGCTCACCCACTGAAATGGTGGGGGAGCACGTCAGGTTGAACAGACTGCAAAGCTAGAAGTGTCCATTCATCATCTGAAGCATTTCTTCTCATTTTAAGGCTTTCTTAAAATTGATGGAGGGATGTGGAAGGGATCCATGTGAATGGGAATGGATCCACGGGGATGAAACAAAAGAAACTAAACACACGCACTGTGTTCAGGATTGGTCTTGCAGCAAACTCTGGCCCAGCCTAGTATGGGCACCAACAGTAATCCATGGTCCAGGTTGGATAATCTCTCTCCAAATGCAGTCTGCAATAAGAAAACAAAACAACAAGAAAAACAGAGCAAAAAAAAACAAAAGCAACATGATGGTGAGCATCTGAAATCCATACCACACATCCCCTGTTATCATCTATCATCTGCACTAATAGCAATTCTTTGCCTCGGAGCTGTGGGTTGCTATTACACTGGTGTGGCCATGCCCTTTGAGCTGTGACTCAGTGGTGGTATACATTTCGAGCTAACGTGTGTGCTTGTGCTGAAGTCCACATTGCATCTCCACTGTTTGGATGCTGCTGTGGCTCTGGACCCATGCCACAGCTCCCTTACTGTGAGCTCCAGCAGCCCTGCAGCCAGCACTGGGCACACACAGGGGCAGGGAAGGAGCAGGCTCACTCCCTGTGGGTGTTAGAAAACCCCTTCCCTCCCTCCTACAGGAGGCCAGCATTTCACTCACTCTTTACAATTAGAAGTGAAAATAAAAAAAAAAAAAAATTAGAACACAAGTGGGTAGAAATGTAGAGAGGAAGGAGCTGGCACCTTTGTGAATCACATCCTATTAAGACCATTACTATGGCAATGAAAACCTCTTTTACTCCAGTTTTATCCTCCAGCTGTGACTACCTAACCCCACCTGGAGAGTAAGGGCCATACACCTCCCATTCAGACTACCTTCAATGAGTTTGTTAGCCCAGAAATAACATCAATCAGCAATTGTTTTTGAGGTAGGGAAGTAACTTGACAGATTCTTTCAAAGGAGAATTAGGTTCCTAATTATCTGTGACCTTGCGTGTTTCAGAATCATTATAGCCATTACAGGACATCACTTGTCTTTACTTTGACTGTTCCTGCTTCCTTTGCTTTCCTCAGCATTTTCCTATTGATTTTCAAAGAAACCAATGGGCTCAGTGGAGGAGATGAATCCTCAGTATCTCCAGCAACTCATAACTGGAGTGTGGGATGAAAAGCCATGTATTGCAGGAGTGGTGAAACCTGGAGCCCTGAGCTGCCATCTGGAGGTAGAGACAAAAGCAATGGCTGCACTGCATCAGGATGGGTTACATGTTAGGGCAAGGGCCCGAAAAATGGTCTGGGACCCTGCTGGGATAACTCAGCTTCCTGGGATCCTCCTGATAGACCGACATCCTCCAGAGTGACAGCTGGGCACAGAGCCGTGTTTGCTGGATTTCCCAGCTGTTTGGTACAGGCACTCGAGGGGAGCAGAGCTGTAGCTCTTAGGATGAAATGGGAACAAAGCGGAGAGCTTTCCACGGTGACAGGGTGGTGTGACTGCTCCTGGCTGAGTATTTCAAGATTGCATTCCTCTTTGCAATTTGATAGCTTCAGAGGTATTTTAGTGCTGCCATCATTGTATCACCTGAAGCTGATGAGGGAGAGGCTGGATGAGCCAGTGGCAACATGGCATTCTGCACATATATTAATCAGGAGCAGGAGCTGAAATCAAAGAACAGCCAGCTGTCGAGAACGTCTCCCTGGGAAGCTCCTGAGGTCATTTTTCCATAGTTTTCAAAATAACTCTTAACATCTCTGCAGAACTCTCTGGGAGATACTGTGTCAGAGACGCTCCACTTTAGGCCTCCATGGGTGAAGTGATGGAAGGGGTTAACTGGGAAAGAGGACCGGGAATCCTGGAGACATTTGCAGATACCTGGGGTACCTTCGGCTCCACAGTTCTGACCTCTGACTCTCAAAGTTTATCAGCACATTCACTAATCAGAGGTGTTTAATGGAACAGCCACATGGATTCCTGGCATTCTTGAAACGTTATAACCCTGTCAGTTGTATGAAGACGAAAAGTCCCTCGCTTTTGAACTCGCTAGAGTTTGCACTGTTGTAGAAGCCTTTGATAAATACTTGCTGGATTTCTTACCTAGCTGCTCTAATTGTCGCAAGGTCATCACTCCAGGAAAAAAATAAGGTTTTATTCTGTGAGCGTTCACCACTTCAGTGAATCAAATCAATGTTTTCTCAAGTTGTGCAGTGGAAAAAAAGCATTGTGTGCCTTGTTGAGGAAAGCTAGCAGATAAAACTTGAATTTTCATGCATCACTTCTTGAGTTCTTTGTCAGTAAAAAACAAATGTCAAATATGCTTCTCCACAAACCTCCCTCACGTTACTTAATTATCTCACTCAAGGACCCAAAGGTTTTTATCAACAGAGTCCACGTGGGTGTTCTTCCTTCTCAGCTCACGCTGGAGAGCTTCAGCACAAAGCTCTGGATCCAGTTACCACCAGGGAGCCAAGCCTGGCTGCAGGAATGTGTGACCCAGACCTTGCCCAGAATTTAAATGGACCCACATCCACGTGGGCTGAGATGCCCAAGTCACTTTCAAAAATCAAACTAAATTTTGGCAATCGCCTTGGCCATTTTTTTAAATTTAATTCAAGCCCTTGATACAAACATATAGCATCAATGTTCAAGTAAGAGAGCTTGCATTTTGAGCAAGAAATGTTTTTGTCAAACTTCTGGTGAACGAGCTCTGTGGAGAGCAAGTCTTGCTGGTGCAGAGAACCAGGCTTAACTTGTCAGTGTAAGGAAGCCTTGTCATAGGGGTCCTGGAACAACAGGCAAGAAAGGAAACTGGAAGTACTGGGAGCTAACAGGTGAGTTGATGGCTGTCTCCACTACACAGCTTTTAAAAGCAAACAGATCACATAATTTAGGAAAGGTTTTGTAGGAAGGCTCACATTTACTCCAGAGGCTATGACTCAGTGTGGCAGACCTTCCAGCAGGGTTTTCAGGTGACTGTTCCTTTTTCAACTTCATTGTATTGCTCCTAGCTCTGTTCTTCTACCATTTTTCCTGAAGCATCCTCTGCATTTTCAGACCCCCCACTGGCTGGCAGATTGTTCAGCCAAGCTACAGGCACCTTGTACTGAGGTGGACAACAGCAAGAGCCTGACCCTTCCCGAGGCAGGGGAAAAGCACACGCAAAAAAGTGAGGTCAGTTCCTGCACATGATGGGAGCTCAGATACTGCTGCAAAACCAAACATTGAGCGAAACTGTGTCACTCATGAGCCAAAGCACTCCCTACCAGCACGCAGGCAGGTGGCAGCTTGCAGCAGTGCAGCAGGAATCTGACGTTAGCTGCAGAGCTGCATGCACAGAGGTGGACTCAGATCCTAGAAGGTATTTCATAGCAGTGGTTGGAACATCTTGCTCTTCTTGTTACCTCTCCTGACCTAGCAAATGAGGGGCAGGATAGGAGTGATTTTTATATCTAAGTCAGATCTTAATCTTTTTTCCGCCCCTTTACTACAGACTCACTCCCTCCTGTTTCCTCTCAGCTCCTATCAGGTTTGTCTTTCAACTGCTGATGAGATTTTGTCTGTAATTTTTTCCCTCTGCTCTCTTCAGCCCAGGGAAGAACCATTGGTACTGAAGAGGATGGCATTTTTCTTCACTTTCTTTCACTGTTCTTTTTCCTCCTTCCACCATACTCTTGCGTCTGACTGATGTAATGCAATGAGCGATTTAGAACCATGGAAATGTAAAGTGCCCATCCAGGCCAGATTCTTTGATTTATTTCCCTCCCTTACCTAGCTGCAGAGCAGAAGTCAGTCGAGGAGCCGCTGGTGTAAAAGTTGGACAAAACTCTGTACTAGTGAGGCTCAGTTATCTGCCTCCAACCTCACGTTCCTCTGGTCCGTGAGACCGTGGTACACAACTCCATAGACACCCATGAGACAAATGGTTTCTGCATAGCCCCCAGCACTAGCTCCTCTATCTGAGGCTGTGCCGTTCTTCCTCTGGTCTAAGATCCTGTGCTTTGCCACAGTCTAGGAGTCCATTCCTTACCAACATTTATATCTGTATTCTCAGCTACACCATTAGTATCATTCAGAAGGAGTCCCAGAAGACATTTTGGTCTGCAGTTCACACTTTGGTTGGAACCTGAACCAAGACTAAATGCCAACTGCAGCCACACTGGGACCCATCCAGTACCCCACATGCATAGCTCTCTGCAGACCTTCCCCTTGCAGACCTGGATCTCAGCAAGTTCTGCCCTTCTGATAGGGGATGCACATTGCATGCTTAGTAATGCTGGGAAAGTACTGGGATTTATTCCTCCACATCTGTTCCCTCCTCCCCTGTTCTTCCTTTTAGGGAAGTGGCAAGAAAGCAAACTAGAAAGTGTTTGAAACCTGCCAGCCCTTTGGAGGCTGAAACATTTTCCACTCCCAAGAATGTTACTGGTTTAAGACTATAGGGCAAATTGCTCATTTAAGGCGAAGCTCATGAAACGCTAATGTGTCTGTATGCCTCCTAAGGCTGCAGGTTATATTGGCTGCTGGTGAAAGTTTAATCATCCAAGCTTAAGTGAACAATTTAGCTGAAGTGAACAGTTGGTTTCACGCTTCACTTACTGAAACGCTGAGCCACGAGGCTCCCTGCTCCCTGTGCGCCGGGCATGGACTGCTCTCCACGTGTGTCACTTGTGCCTGCTGCTTAGATTCCTGTGTGCAGTTCAGTTTGAGCCTAAGGTTGACAAGCTGACAGCTGGGGACTTTGGTCCCTGCCCCAACAGCCGTTGCCCTCAGTCTGTGATCTCTGCAGGCTCCGACAGGAGTGGCTGTGATGCAGAGCTGCTCACTGGGCTCTGCGCATCTCCATCCCTGCACACTTCTGCTTTTCTCCTTGGATAAGAAGTTATTTTTGGCTCTGTTTTACAGTACTAAATATTAGCTCTAGGCTTTCCCCTCTGCGCTGCATAATCCCTTTCTGTGTGGGGTTTTTATATATTGTTCTTTTGACATTATCACTATCGCATATTAATAAATTAAACTTTTAGTTCATGTTACTCTCATGGGCCAACATATATTGCTAGGGGATGAAAAGAGGGGATTAAACTGGCTTAAGATGTTCTGCTCTTGTATCATTCTACAGCAGATGCGTGAGAAGGATCGGGGAGTTTTCCCGGCTCTGTATCATTATATCAATAGCAGAACTGCAGGGTCATAATTTTTATTACACTCTTCTAATAAGCCATTGATGTAGACACATTTTACACCTATGGGGAAAATATCATTGTGCTGGAATTGTAACACTGAATGTTCTTCATGGAATATCACAAGGTATTAGGAAAGCAAGCCTCACATGACAGCAAAGGAAGGTTTAGCAGGCCTAGGGAGGAGAAGAAGGTTTGAAATAGGAAAAAAATGAATAAAAGTATGTCTGAACGTCACTGCCTGGGCTTTGTGATCAGCACAGAAACTGGGGAGCTGGTGCCATAGGCTGACCTCCCTACCAGGAGCATGTGTGTGCTCAATGTGATGCTACTTACAGTACAAGCCCTCATTATAAGAACACACAGGAAAAAACCCCTTTGGGGTCTATAGCTTATGCTGAGGTTTCGAGGCTTATGTCACATCTCTGTCTTACTGCCACGTACAGTGCTGAGTTGTACAAAAGTGAAGTGAAGAGTAAAGCAATGTCACATGCAAGTCCCCCATCAGCCAGCTCCAGAACAAGCAAAAGGTTAGAGGTGGCCAGAACATTTGCTCTGAGGTGGAGGTAAAAGAGCTTAAACACTACAAAAATCCTCAAGAAGAAGCAGAATTATAGGGTTGAAAGCTGCAGTTGGAAAGGAAGAAAGCTCCGAGGCACGCAGCTGCTCTACGTTAACTCTGACACACGTCCAGCCCTGGCTGAGCCACCCCCACTTCAGCTCTGAAAAAACAGCAGCCAAAGGCACGTGCTTCCCCCAGAAGGCCCACGCAGGGTCAGGCTGCTGCAGACCTGCTCCAGCAGGCACCTTGTTCTGAGCACATCTGGCAGTCCTCACAGCCATCCTCACTGCCAGCTTGTTCCTTGCTCAGGCAACCAACACCACAGCCCTGAGCCCGTGCTGATACGTTTTGTCCATGGCTTAAAGGCTGTCTTCACATCAGATGTTCCTGCAGCCTCAGCATCTTACAGTGCCTGAGGTATCTACATTGCTGCAGGTTGCTTTTGTCCACCTAAAGGCCTCTCCTGTTTGCTTTAACTATCATTACTATTATTCTGTATCTGGTAGCACTCCAGACATGACAAACGTGTTGCTAATGTTAAAGGAAGTCAGTTCCTTGCTCTGAAAATCTCAGAGAGACCAAGAAACTGTTGCCTTAACCGTTCTGCTGTTGCCACCAGGCTGGCTGTGGTGCGTGCAGGTTCTGCAGAGGTCTTTCCACCCAAGTTGCAAACAGTGACTCCTGGGTTATGGTTGCTGCTCGAAGCCCTGTCAAATATATCTTAATTTGTTAACAGTTTTGCTCCATTAGGCTGAGTCTGCTAAAAGGCCGTAAAAAGTAATAGTCCATTTGTGAGTTTACAGCTATTAGCTACAAGCGTTAATTCATCCACAAAGAAAAAAAAAAAAAAAAAAAAAAAAAACCACTATATAGCTACATACATTCAGCCAGTAATGAAGTAGAGCAGGTTACACAGTGGGTGAGGAAATTATTCCCACTGTAGATTTGGTGCATATTCATCTATAAACAGTCACTCTTCCTGCTCCAAGATGAAAAGTAATAACTTCTTGGTTTTAATCACACTGTCAGTACTAATTGCTTTACAGACAACATCACAGGAGTGGGTAATTGGCCCCTTTAGCTTCCCCAGCATAACAGTGTGACTGCTCAGGAGAGGGAACATCGTCAGCCATTCCAAAAGCAAAAATACACCAGTAACAAGTGCATGGAAAATGAGCCTTCCTGTGTCTCCACAAGTTAAGGTGTAACTGTGCAAGGCGGCCCCCAGGCAGGGTGTCCTCACCAAGCACTTCTCCTCTCAAGTAATCCCCTAAATATATTCACTACTGATATATTTACTACCCAGAGCAAAACTCTGCAAAACTGAAATCCAGCAGAGATACCACGAGAACAAATTCCCTGGTCTTGAAGATATGGTTGTCTTTTGAGACAGTTCATAACCATATTGTTTCTCAGGAGGTCACAGAACAAAAAACACCTGATGGCTCTGCATCCCATTGCTGCAGCTCCAACACATTACACAACTGTGTCGAGAAGTCCCAGTCCAGCAAAGCGTGTGCTCTGTGTGCACACAACTTCACTTGTGTGGAAGCCAACTGACTTGGGACTCCTGAGAAGAATTTTCCAGCTTTCTACATCAGCTCTGTAGCAATAAGAAATTTCTGCCTGTCTTTAGCAAAATAAACATGGCTGTGAAGATAAGATGAATAGGAAAACAAAAGAACTTATCATAGCTAAACCAAGACTCAAGTGAGACCACATGGAATGGGAAGCTGAGAGAAGAAAAATATTAGAAAAATGCAGATCGTATTTAGTGAAACAGGATCGTGAAAGTCAGTGCAAAGCCAGTGGAGGAAGGGGAAATACTCCAAGAGAAATTCAATGTTTTCTCAAGAGCTGTATGTGCTGCATACCCACAGATGAATAAAAGGCTCCAGTAGAAACTGAACAAGATGTGGAGAGGGGCTGAGCTCAATGCTGATCAACACTGCAGCCTTGTTCAAGTAGGAAGCTGCAAAAGCAAGTGTGCTTTGACTATTTCAAGACTTTAACAAAGTAATATTTCTCTACCTTAGGCCCTCCCACGGAGCAGCTGGATTCCCGGGCAGATGTGAGAAGAGCAGGGAAGGAGAGTTTCCCTCCACCAGCCCCTATAAAACTCCTAGGCATTTTCACCAGGGTCAGGGAGTCTGAATTCCTTCACTGCCCTTGCTCCAGCCCAGCTAGGAAGCACGCTCTGCCTGCTGAAGGCCACACTGCAGCATCTGCGCTTCCTGCAGAGCCTCAGCTCTTGAGGAGCAGTACTGCAAACCAGGAGGTTGTTCCTGTCTCTGCCAGGAAGGTGGCTGAGCTCAGAGGGCTGATAACTCAGTGCTTCTGGGGCATTCCTGTTCCAGCTGCCCATTGACCCGCCTGGAGAAGTTTAAGAGTACTTCTAGAAATGTTTTAGAGAAGTGCACTGTACTTTCTTGAGTGATATGGTGAAACAGTGACAAGGAAGTGGGTTACATTTCCAGGTCTGACGTTTGCAGCCAGGGGAGAAGCAGAGCAGGGTAGAGAATCTCAGCAACAGCTGGTTAGAGAAATAGTCCTGCTTGCTGCAGAGAAGCATGCATTCATCACACCCATTAATGTAGTTCTGTTGACCAAAGTTTTATTCAAGCATTTTACCTGTACTCAGATTTACTCATTACCTTCTTTCCCGATGTGGGAGGGGGCATAGATGCAATGCTCATATACTCCACAAAGCGTTCCCTGGCAGCCAAACCGAGGAATGAGGCAGACACCAGCAGCCAGCACCCTGACAGGTCTGAGAAACGTCCATCCAGGATTCACATCTGGAGACTGGAAATGAAAGTGAGACGTGCTCAAGGTGCACAGTCACTCTGGCAGCGGAGCTCCACACAAGGGGGATCTGCTTCATCTCATGGCCTGCCCAGGTCCTGAGCTTTCCCAAAGACTCGTCCTTAACTGTGGGCACTGAAAGCTGCAAGTAGCATTTCCCCCTGAAAATTAATTCCAGAAAATGCTTTATGAAGCACTCAACAATCAACGATATTCAGACTTCTCACAGTCAGGGATGCTCAAGTACCCAGAAGAGGGCCAGTCCTGCAGCTGTAGCAGAAGGAGTGAGGTCTATCATGGCAACAGAGCGGTTCTCAGAGCATTATCTGTTCTTGCAAAAAAAAACCTAAGCTCTGGAAAGACCCTTGGAAAGCTTCTCTGGACAGATACAGCTATTCTTTACTCCCAAAAGCAGCTGTTTGAAGATGACATCTCTTTGTAAGGACAACACTGCAGCTGTACATGCCAGCTTTCCAGTATTAACATTCTTTCACTAAAGATAAAAATAATGACCTTTATCAAGTGGTTGGGCTTTCCTGACCTCTTAAGTGATCACTTGCAAATCCCCCCAGGTATGTTTAAAGGCTTTCAAAGAGACCTCTTTGAAAAAGAAAAGTACAATGGAAGAAGCTCTCTCTGTGATGGAGGATTCAAGAAAATTTTGCACTTCTGTTCCTCAAGAGCCACCTTCAGCCTTGCTCTTGTCTAGGAAGCATTGAAGGCCTTGCTTCGTACCTCTGAGCTCAGGGAAGTTCCAGCATTGTTTTAAAGGGTGGAAGCTGGCAGCGGGCACCACCTACAGATAGGACTGTTTATGCTGATACAGGATAAATTAATGGAGATCTGCATTAACTGTAACCACCGGAGTAAACATGGAAGTGCTTTTTTGCACAGAGTGATAGCACTGCCAGCAAGGAGTGCAATGGGAGCTGCCTCATAGCTGCAATTGGTTCTTTGCAAGTAAGGTTCCTGCAATTAATATTGTTGCTATCGGGGCAGATAATAGAGTAGAAAGCAGCAGCTTGCAGAAAGGCTTAGTTGGGAATAAACTCTTTTGATTACAGTGTGGGGTAAAGTCCACAGAGTGTTCTCATATCTCTGCAAGCTAAACTTTAGTTGTACACCAGGACAGTCCTGCTGTTTATATTGCAGTAACACCTAATACGTTGACTGGGAGCAGGGCTGACTCTGCTAGAAAGTGCACTAAGCACTGAGTTCCAGTCCTGTGCCTGCACCGGGGAACAGGGACAAGATAAAGACTGGGAAACATTAAAATTCTGTTGCTCATCATAGTGTGCTGTTGGACTGGGAACGCAGGTGTCCCTCTCACCTATACGTACAAAGCAAGGTCCCAGCAGAAGATACTCAAATCTGAAGCAAACAGCTATCCCAGTCACCCCGACTGTCCCATGGGTCCCCCTGCCTAGGGGCAAATGCACGGAAATGGGCACACAGCAAAGAAAGCTGTGAGCTCCTGGCAGAGCTGTATCTCTTCTCTCCATGCACCAAAGTCTTTCCACTTTCAGTGCCATCCTGCAGAGCAGTCCTGTGCAGCATGCAAGTCAGGGATGGAGAAGGTTCCCCTGCATGAGCCCTTTGGAAATGGCTAATTTACTGCAATACATGAAGAAAAAGAAAGGATACTGGCATACTGTTCCATGTGGGCCTCAAAGCCATCTCAGGTTTAGGAGGGAAGGAAAGCACAAAGAGCTCTGAGACCCCCCAGTCTGGCTTTCTGCAGGACCTCTACATATCAAATTGAAATGGGCCTCTTTTTGCCCCTGGCTGTTCCTATAGTTTGAACGCTAACCTTTAAAGGTAGCATTCAGGAACCATGGTACTTAGTGTTAAAGCTAACTCAGAGTGTATTTTTGCAAAGGGGGTGGAGTTTTACAGCACTTTTTACCTCCCAGACTTGCATTTCATTTCAGCACAGGTCATGTGCAGTGCTGGCTCTGTGCATAACCTGCCCGTGGTGCCTCATCTCACCAATTTCCCCAGCCTTATCCTGACAGGATCAACTGATTTAGGAGCAAAGAGGCTTCACAGCAGCGCTGAGTGCCCACTGCTCCCAGCACTTTTGATAGAAAGGGTGCCCAGCACTCCTGCAGGAGGTGATTCCTCTCTATCAGCGTTGCTCTTTGCCCTGGTCTTTAAAGATCTCTTGACACACTGGACAAGAAATTAAGGAGATTTATCTATCAAAACCCATCAAAATACTCTTTGATTCTTATAATGCCAAGTTCTCTGCCACAGCCCCTTCCTATCCCTAGAGCAGGCTCTGCACAGTTTGTCATCCTCTAGCACTTTTTCTCTCTGTGCCACTCAGTAAGGCTCCCTGCACATCAGCAGCCCCACAGCTGCTCATCCAACCACCTGCTTCTCATTCCTGATCTCTATCCTCTCTCATCCCACCTCCACTTTTGTTTTCCATTCCTTTGGTTGCAGTCATGTCTGTAGATCTTTGAAGAGGCTTTTGCTTACTGCGATCAGCTGCATGCCTCACCCTTCTTGTTTCTAACATTCTAAGCTCTGTGATTCTTCTGTGCTAAGTGCCTTCTCCATTCTCCCCACATGGCTTCAACTGTCTCCATTTCAAAACATTCTTCTGGTCAGAGGTACCATTGGTCCCTCTTTACAGTCAACTCAAAAGGGGATTTTTTCCATTCACATCCCTGAGTGTGGGTCAGTGTTTCTTCCTTCCAGACCTCCTATGCTACCAAATCTCTCTTTCCCTTTTTGTTGCTCAGACTTCACTCATTTATTTTCTGTCTTACCAGTACCCTGGTCCTCCATGAACTTCTGTCCATCTGCTATGCTCTACCATAGGATTTTCTCTGTGTGTTTTAACTAACAACAACAACCTCTGCAGGAGAGTCCCAGATCATCTGTCAGTGAGAAAAGAGCTTTTCCTCCAGGTCAATTCATGCCTCAGAGTTAGAACAAGAAGCAATCAGCTCTTTTCATGCTCTGATTGCCATTAAAATAGTTATGTTTGGGGTTTGCAAGAAACTACCTGCATTCCTCATATAACGTGACTATAGCAGAATTTCAGCAGCAGTCTCCCAGGGACCAGGTAGCCATCAGATGACAGGCAGTTGCCTCTTGGCCTGCCTTGCATTTGAAAGCAGGGTGGAAAGATGAACATCTCTATGCACAGACACAAAAGCAGTCTCCCAGCATGGCCTAGCAGTCAACAGCTTTTCAACATTTACATGACTCCATACCACAGAGCAAGTGCCTGCACAGACATACTGGGCAACTAATCCCACACACCAGACACCAGTTTCTGCAAGGCCTCCAGGAGCAAACACATCTCAGGTTTCTGGTTAATTCTTCTCTGAAACTGGAAAACAACAGACACACCTCCACCCAACCAGGGCTCTCAAGGCAGATCTACTGCCACCAGCACTCAGCAAACCCTCTTACTCTCTCCATACCAACATTATTTTACTGTTTTCTTCATCACCTCTGTGGTCAGAAAGAAGGCAAAGCAGCAGATCACATTTATTAGAAACCAAATCAGTAATCAGTTTCTGGGTTCAATGGCACATGGATGCAGCTTGCAGTTAGGTCCCAGGAAAACACAAGACATTAACAGAGGAGACCAGAAGCTGTGGGCCCATCTCTTCCTGCAAGAGGTAAGACAGAAGCAGACTGATTTCAAAAATAACAAAGATGCACAAAATGAAAGACTATCCCCAGGTGAGTTCTAGATATACCAACCCCTGGTGCTCACAAGATGCATCAGAACAGTCTTTGAGCAGCTGCGCGCTCAGGAAAGAGCAGAGGTCAGATGAACTCAGCACTGCTGAATGTCTTAGGAAAACACCAAGTCCCCATCCTCGCCTTCCCACGAAGGTGCAGCGCGAGGGAGAAATGGAATGAAGTCCCCAAGTCAAGGCTGCCTTAAAAATACACTTACTGCCTGTGGATCTACACTAGATAGCTTCAGTGGGTTTCCAAATCAAACGTAGTTATTCCATTGCTAGCATTTTCTCTTGTTTTCCTTTTCCTTTTTTTTTTTCTTTCTTTAAGTAGCTTTGTACAAAAGAACCTTCATCTTCCCTACATTGTTGTTTTCCTCTTTCTTGTTGGATGAATCTGGGCTGAGGATCAATTGCTGTAGGACAGAGGTATGTTAGGAAATTTGGTGTAAAGGACAAGAAAATAAAATTCAGAGGTATTTGGTCTGAAAAGAAGCTTTGTCCAAGGCATAATTCTTGTGTGTTTAAGGGCAGAGTAATAGATTTGGCAGGATAAGTCATATATCTTAGGATTTTCTTCCCTGCCCCCTTTGATTGATTAATTCCAGTCTCTTCAGATCTTTGCCTGTTCCCACAAACCTGGAATCTCAGGATTGTTTGATTAAGTCATGGTTACCATGACAATAAAAGTGCCTCTGGCCAGTTTGACCTTTGACTGGATTCAATTCACCGAGAGAAATGGACAGAGACTATAGAAAAAGCCTGAGCTTCATGTCCACTGCTGCATAAAGCAGGGAGTGGGTGCTCTCCTTTTTTAAATATAAAGCATAAATGCTCCAGAAAAACCTTTCTGAGGATTCGGTAACCAATCTCATGGTTAATATGGCTTCAGATATGAAGTGCAGTCGTAAGGTGGGAGACTTACTGGAAAACGTGGCATTTACCACAAAACAAAAGCTGAGATCGGGTTTCATGTGTCTGACAATTTGAAATCACACCATGCACACATCCACCAGATATTTTCTAGCTATTTACAAACACCTAGCTCTGTAAATACGTAGGCATGTACAAACACAGATTTCAGGCTTAAGGACACATTTCTCCTGCTGCCCCACCCCCCCCTTCCACAGGCATTGTGCTTCTGCTGCTCATATAGATAATTATTCCTTTTCAAATACTTTCATTGTAAATCCATTTCAGTAAAAATAAAGGGGGGGTGGGGGGGGGAGGGAAGGGAAGAGAGATTTCAAAATTAAACCTGTTATGCGATTTGTAAATGGGCCTGACAGAATGACAGCCGAGTGGCCGTTGCAAGGCAACTCATGCATGCAAGATTGCCAGATCCCTGGTGGGAGAGAACACAGTGTCCGCACATGTGGGGCTCCTCCTGCGCCGTGCTCCCAGCTCTGCACCCTGCAGCCCCCTCTATTTTATTGCTTTTTTCTTCCTAAAGGAGGGAACTCTTTTCTTGAGCCTACAAAGCAACAATAAAAGACAACTGAAGAGGGGGCCTGCTTCCGAAGTCATGGGCTCCCCAGAACTCCAAGGATCTGTATGGGGGCAGATAGAGTCTGCAGTGAGAGCCATTTGGAAGAATGTTCTGTCGCTCGTGGACCTCACAAACACTGCAGATGTAGCAAGGATGGGATGTTCCCTGCTCTGTGTGGCCAAGGTGAACGTTAGCCAACGTGATGGCATGGAGTCAAATAAAGAGAAGAAAAATAAACTGAGGCACTGTAAAAACATCAAAAACGGGTGCTTAGGCTGAGGCAATAGCTGTGTTGACCTTACGTAATAGATGACACTAGACTAAAAGACAGACTGGAGTGGGCAAGATGAAACTTAGAAATTAATTTTTCCAGTTTAAGCCCAATTTAGGGCTTTGATTTGTTGCTTATCTACTGGCAGAAAATACTCCTCCTTCTTCCCACCTAGATGTCTTGAAGCCTCAAGCCATCGGAAATATCCCCCTAACCTTCATGCATAGTACAGACTGGGGGATGACCTGCTGGAGAGGAGCTCTGTGGAGAAGGACTTAGGGGTCCTGGTGGACAGCAGGCTGGCAATGAACCAGCAGTGTGCCCTGTGGTATCCTGGGGAGAACAAAAAAGAGCGTGGCCAGCAGGTCAAGGGAGGTGATCCCCCCCCTCTACTGCAGGTGAGGCTGCATTTGGAATACTGTGTCCAGTCCTGGGCTCCTCTGTTCAAAAAAAAGATGGATATCTCCTAGAATGAGTCCAACAAAGATGGTTAAGGGCCTGAAGCATCTCCCATGTGAAGGAAGGCCGAGTAACCTGGGGCTGTTCAGCCTGGGGAATAGAAGACTGAGGGGGGATCTGATTCATGTTTATAAATATCTGAAGGGAGGTGGGAGGCAAATGGATGAGGCCAGGCTCTTCTCAGTGGTGTGTAGTTACAGAACAAGGAGCAATGGCCTAAAACTTGAACTTAGGAAGTTCTGTACAATAACACAGAAGTACTTCTTAATGATAAGTGTGATGGAGCACTGGACCAGGTTGCCCAGGGAGGCTGTGGAGTCTCCTATGGAGATTTTCAAGACCTGGCCAGATGCCTACCTGTGTGACCTATTGTGGGGAGCCTGCTTTAGCAGGGCACTTGGAGCCTGTGATCTCTTGAGGTCCCTTCCAATGCCTGTGATTCTGTGAAATGGTGGAAGGGGATTATCTGAGCCCTCCCACACCAGCTCTGTGGACATGGAATCCTCCTGCTTACTGTGCCAGCTGCCAGGAGCACATTCTATGAAATGGCACAAACTCAACAAATTCAGTAGAAACCAATAATTCTCAGAGGATTTTGGTTTGCAGATTAAGTATTGGAAGAGATAAATGTTTGTGAGGGGGTAGGGAATGGAGGACTTTATTCAGCTATTAATAATAATTTATTTTAAGGTGAATGACAGCAGGGAGAATATCAAGAAAAATGTAGGGGAATCATCCAGAAGAGGGTCTATCCCCACTGGAAAAGCATTCCTGCATCTGAGAAACATCAAAGATAAAATTTTCAAAAGCACCTACCCGACTTTCAAGGAAAATAAATCCCTAGAGACCCTCTGACTCCGACAAAAACTTATTCTTGTACTTCCACAGTTCGTGAGATAAACTGAATTGGGTGATGACTTTACCTCTGAAGAAAGAGCAGGCGTCTCCCTCACTGCCTCCTTCACCATCCATTGCAGCAAGACGGGATAATATTATTGATGTTGAATTTGCCCATTCCATCTCGGCCTTCCCCTCCCCTCATTCTTTTGATGCTGAGTGCTTCCAGTTGTTCCAATCTGTAAACTCTCTGCAGTATTTTGTATTTTCCTTCAGTCTCTGTCTCCCTCTCTGTAAGATTTCACCAGCCTACTAGTGTTAGAATGCTAGTGTTTATTAAATCCAGATATCTATTTGTCTATTGGTCTATCTTTATGCAATTCATATACATGCGTGTCTGCTGAAGCGCAGCCCTGGGTATAATGTTCCATTAGAGTGAAATGTTTACATAAAGGAAACTGAGGAGTTTAGCTATTATAAACCTGGACACTGTCAGTTTACTTACAAGAATGTCATATACAGTCCATGGCCAGCCTTAAATTGAGACCCTATCACATCTCCCCTTTCAAATCTGTCCCTTTTTGTCTTCAGTTGTGGACTATTACAGACACACCATGGATTGGTTCAGATGCAACAAAGATCTTAATATTAGTGAGCAGCATCAGTGAGGAGTACTATTAAAGACAAAGCATTGTGTCCATGCAGAGGGAACATCTGGCTTTATTTTTTTTTGTCCATGAGGATATCTATGCCAATAAGGTCAGGATAATATCACCTAAACAGGTATTTCTGCCTGTTCCTCAGAAATAAATCTTACACTGAACCATAACCTGTATGAGGAGCTCCGGTGCCCCCTCCCCATAAAGTACTCAGTGAATTGGGAAGGGCTGGGGGGTGAAGCACAGCTCACAGGCTGCAGCAGAGATGCCTGTGCCAGGAGAGCAGCTGCCAGTGCTCACTGTTCTGTACAGGTTAGATTTTCTGCTCTGAGAAAACACCTGATTTTCAGATCCAGTACATTACAGGATGTTAGGTGACCACTGAAAAAAGTGGCTGCTGTGTTTAAAACCCCACCAGTGAGCTATACTCATCTCCAGAGTAACCCTTAGCATAATCACAAACGAGTGGTGTGATTTTAAACACAAGTGCCTGGCCGTGGCTAGAGATGCCATTAGCAGAGCAGCCCCTCCCCTCCCCCCCCCCCGCTGGAGCCGCGGGTCGCGCGGTGCCTCCTGAGCCCCACGGGGCAGCAGGGCTCCGGCGACCCCCCCTGCACTCCTGTCTAACAGACACGTTTTGGAAAACAGAATCAGACCTCCCACTTCTATGACTTCTTTAAAAGTCTGCACCTTCTGCTCTCTGTTCTCTACACTCAAGTGGAAGAATCACACAGAACCCCTCCCCACCATTCCCACCTAAGCTCTTCCCATCCCCATGAAAAGCTTAGAGCGGCCAGAGGAGAAACAGCCCCGGGGTCTGCCTGTTCGGAAACAGCTTCCATGAGCGGCTTCCAGCGCTGCCCGAGGGCTGCAGCTATGCCCTCTCACCGCTTTCCCTCTGCTTTCCTCGGCTCCTCGTGGGGAGGGGTTTCGTTCCCGGAGATCGGAGCCCTCTGATCCCCCAGAAGCTGTCCCTCCATTCCCTCTCATTAAACCAGGAAAAAGACACCAGAAGCGGTCTTGGTTCACCTCTTCTTTGCACTATTACAGTTCTCCCACTCACCAACTTTATGGGCTGCATCCTGCCACCACCTGCCTGTGCTCGTGCCAGGTGACACATGGCAAAGCCAGGAGAAATCCTGATGGGTGTGCTGGGCAATCCAGCAGGAGCAAGACCACATGGCCACGGTTTGGATAAAAACCTCCCAACTATTTAAAGTGAATTCAGATTTTAGATCTTCTGGGATTCTTTTCATTGCCTCTTGAGACCAAATAGGCTCTGGAGAAATGGTTTGCTTTTCCCAGATGAAGAATTGAGATAATCATTGTTCTTCTGGGTTTCCATCTCTCATGATAATTATTTCCTTCCAAGTTCACAGTCCTGCTGTCTGCTCTTCACCACGTTTCAGCGAATAGAAGATGACTGAAGGGGTAAATGGTGCTCTTCCTTCAGGTCTGTTTCTTCTGAAACTGAGCTAGGGAAGCTTTGCCTGTGCAGCGTAAATCCTCCACAGCCAGAGCTCTCCCTCACTGCCATCCTGCTGGGACCCTTAGTTTTGGGAGCACAGATTTCACTAGTCAAAAACAACCAAGGTGAGGCAGTTCTTCCAAGGCCAAGGAAAGCCTCATGCTCGGCTGGATGCAAGGTGGCAAAGTTAATTCTCTTCTCTTAACTGCTTCTTCACTAAACCTACACTGCCCGCTAATCTCCCACACCCCTGTAGAAAAGTCACGGCTGAAGACTCAAGTTGTCAAAACATTGCTTTTGTGGTCCACCAGCACGGGTGGAAGCGTGGCTGCGCGGAGCTGGAGCAGAGCTGAGTGAGATTTCAGTGTCCCTGTTTCCAATTTAGTGCAGCTCCCAGGAGGTATTACATTTCCTGGTGCAGATCAGAAAGCGCTTTGAGATCCTCCAGCACAAAGCCCTGTTGTTTTATTGCACTGCTGAGCAAGTTCTCTTTTCAAGGTTTCCAGTGGGGAAGCCCTTCAGTTTCTCCATAGCAAAGTCCAGATTAAAGCTACCTCTACTCTTTTAATGCCTAGAAAGCAGGATTCCTTCAAAGACCAGTTTTATTTCCTGTGTTCCTGGAAGACCTTTTTAATTGCAAAAAATACACCGTTACTATTTACGAAAGCATTTGATCTTTCTTTTCTTCTATTCTGTTGTGCAGTTGGCAAAGCCCTCAGAAGAGCTCTCCAACCTGAAACATCCAAGCGACCTATTCAGAACCCACTGCGGCTTGCAGATAACGTGCTGCCAGCATCATTAAAGGAGCAGTGTGTGAGCAGGCTCCTGCTCACATTGCAGTCATTCTTGGCACTCCCGCGTTCTCCTCCATCCAAGCACTCAGTGCTGCACTTCCCCCAGCTGCCTCTTCCTATCGACCCACAACTGGCACGTGCAGGCACTTCCCAGCACCACCTGAAGCTCGTGTGCTCTGTAACAGTTCATCATTTACTCTTTATGAGGTCTTTTAGTATCATCCCCACTTTTCCCACAAAGGAAACTGAGGCACGGGTCTGGTCAGAAGCAATGGAGGGGCGCTGGCACTGATGGAAATGCAGCCTGGCTGTCTCAGATTCGGGGCAGTCTCTCTGGTGCGTAACGTGGTGAGCACAGTGTCCCCAAGCACTCATGCCATGCTGCTGTGAACAAACCACATCGCAGCATTTTTCTCGAATTTTCCCCAGATTACAACCAGGGCAAGTTTGCTGCTGCCTCAGAACAATGTTTCTCTGATTACAACCTGGGCTGACAATTATAGTGATTTAAGACCAAACTAATTGCGAAGTACTTTGATCATGCTTAGCACGACTTGTGGTTTGTAGACTGAAAATAGTTAAAAGGAACCCTTGGGTTCACAATTTCCTTGAATATAAATTTTATTTTGATACATAAGGTATGATTTTAATATTAAAATTAACCTTGTGTCTGTGTTTTCCCCTCATCCCATTACTTCTTTGAATATTACTGGTGGTATAATTTTCTCTCCTTAGCTTAATATTCACCACACAATTTGTTTTAACTCAGACTTAACTTTCCTTATTTATTGGCACTTATTGTGAGCAATTTTCTTAAAGTACTTCTTGATTTTTTTGTCTCGGTTGCCTCTTTTTGTTTGTAAAAGAAAACAGTCTGGCAAAGCAAACCAAGGGCAGCAGAGCAGGGTTACTGTGGGGATCACTGCTGATGTTCCGCAAGTCCTAAAAGCGATTTGCACTGCATTAATTCAGCCCATGCCCAGTTTTTCTGACACAGTGTGGGCAATAAATCCTTCCGTTTCTCCTTCCTTCGCACTGCTAAAAGCACAGGACACCACTTCTGCAGCAGTGACAAGCTGCATGGCTCCGCCAGGTGCTGCACTGCAAACCACGTCTGTTTGCAGCACTACTCAGACCAGGCAGTGCAGACACGGGCCCTTCTTTGGGTGAACCTTTACATTTCCTACGAGCTCCTTGCTGCCTCTGCCTGCTCCTGGAGCGGGCCTCCATCCTGGGCTCTTCCCATCCCTAGCCCAGCACACGCTTGTTTTCCATGCGATTTCAGGTACAAGTGTTTGGTTCAAAGGGAGGTGCACATATTGGCCCCATCCCCTAACTGGCGCCTCTCTGCCTGGGAAACCTGAGAGTTTCTGTCCTTGCTTATGAACCGTGACATCTGCGCATTCCTCGGGCGCTGACCCCTGGGGGCCAGAGGTCACCCCAAGGTCAAGCAGTTTCCTCTTTCACCACCAATAGAGACCTTGACTAGAGGTAAATTATGTTGCAGTTTAAGGAAATAATTTGAAACACTCTTGTAATTATAATAAATTTTGCTGTTTACATTTTAATCTTCAACCCTTTCACCCTCTGGTTCTCTTGTTTGAGAAAAAAAAAAAAAAAGTAGGGAATTCTATATCTAGCAGAAAAATTCCTGCCATGGTGGACAGTTGAATAAATAACTTGAGTTCCAATTACACAAAAGCTCTGAGGTCTTTGTCTGCCTTCAGCACGAGCATGCACTTCTGTAAGTGCAAGTTCTACTTAATCTTCAGATAAGTACATTCACGCAGCAACAATGGAAACATAATACAGTGTCAGGAACACCACGTGGTTCCAGTTCTCCGTGTTGAGTAACTGCGAAGTTACTTGAAGAAAGATCTTGAGCACCTTATTCGGGTGAAATTCCAGTCCCCTCCAATGAAATGTTGCAGTAAAACAGACTTTGACGCGCAGCCATAGGAAGAGCAGCTGTTTTACTGAGCACACGTTGTCACCTGATCATTTTCTCTCACTGTTCACAAGTGCTGATGGCGTTGGAAATCTTTCATTCAAAGACAAGCACTAAAGTAACACAAATAAAATCGTGCTGGCTCTCAGCTGGGTACCAGTACTCCGTGTGATACTTCACAAGACCTGCACACGTGCAGCCCTTCCTCATCCACCTGAAACATACCATCATCTGAAAACTGAGCCAGGGGCAACACAGGGAAGAAGCGCAGTGACTACGGCATCAGGAGCTGTGCCGATGTTAAGAGCTGCAAGAACGAACACTTGAAGAAGGCAGTGAATACAATGAAACTCTTTGGTACCAAATGTTCATTGTCAGGACCCAAGCACACAGATTGCTTTGCAAGGAAGCATTCTGCAGAGAACAGTCACTCAGAGATACCTCTATAGGGCTGAAGCAGTGGACCTGACAGACTTAAAACCTAAATGTGCAGGGATTCCTGGGAAGGAATTTCCTATTACAGTAGGCTCATGCAGCTGCTAAGAGCTAAGGGATTTGTCTGCTTTAACGAATAACTCATTAACATCAGGTGGTCCTAAAGCATGGGTAAGATAAGCCACAACACTGCTTCCTGGAAAGAGGAAAGGAAACGTAAGGAATCACTGACCAGTCTGGTTTTAGGACCTTTCTGTAGTTGCTCCTGGTCTGGTGTGTGTGAGCAGTCTCTGTCCCAGGAAACTTCTGCTGGCCTCTTGCTGCAGCTCTGTACAGTGTCTGCTAGAATAATGCTTTAATGGGGTGATGGTGGCAGGGAGTGAGTGTGGGCAACTTCCTCTGCAGGAGCAAGGGAAAAAAGGTCTCTGTCTCAGAGCACAGGGAACAGCAAGTCACCAGTGTGAGATGTGGATGGAGAGAGCCTCTAGCTGGGTTCTGCCGTGCTCCGGGCAGCAGTGTGATCTCAGCCTCTTTATCTTTTTTTTTTTTTTTTTTTTTTTTTTTTTTTTTTTTTTTTTTTTCTAGGAGAGCCCTTCCCTGATCATCAGAATACGGTACTGGTACTTTATTTTCCTGACATGGCACACAAAAATAATCCTGCTGTGGCAAGTCCTGAGGACAGAGTCCTGCTCCTTCAAATATGTACTGTCCCTAGAGACACACACAGCCTCCTGCGGAGCCAATGAAAGCTGTATTCCTGTGTCCAGAAACATTTTCAGTCCTCACACTGATCCACATCGCTGATTTCAATAGAAGATGCTGTTGCCTGGATAGGAGCTGAAAGCTCTCCAGACTTCAGGTCTGGGCTGCAGTGGAAAGTCTGTTTCGTTAGCACCCTAGTACACTTCTGGTGCTGCCCCTGCACAGCCCTAACAGTGTAATTTCTACTTGCATTCAAAGCTGGCTACAAAGTCCCACTGCTTTCAAACAGAAGCTGTTCCAAGCTCTTAATCTTCAACTGAGTGGCCAATTTAGAAATGAATCTGCGTCATCTGTGCTGAAGGAGTTGAAAACAGTGATACTCTGTCTTGTCCTAAAACATGACTAATCAATCACTTCTAAACACAATGCAGAGAGCAAAACTGTGCAGAAAAGCACCAAAGTGATACCTGGAGAGTACTCCAGGAGAGACACTCATTCACACAGAGTTCTACTGCCAAACCTGGTCAGCTTCCAGGGGCCTTATCCGTGTCTGTAAAGACTATGGGAAATGTTCCTGATTTCTAAAAGCAGGTCTTGCTTTTGACCCACCTGCTGCTGAGAGATTTCTTATGAGATCTGTCTCTCATTGCACAGGTCCTGCCACCAATGACTGGAGTGTGACTGGAGAGACTGACAGGGGTTTCCCCATCTCCATTTTCTGAATGCATTAAATTAGGTCAGTATTTTGCTCTGGCACAAACCTGGGTAGGTTGCTCTTTTGATCTACTAGAGGCATACCCTTCTTTCTCTGATGACAAGATATCACAGAAATCACGTACACAGATCTTCCCAAGGAGGAGCAGATATCTCTCATTCCTATCAGGAGTGCTCAGACACTCAGCAGCAGAGCTGACGTGGAGTCACACTGCATAACTGTACCTACGAGACAGTGTTAGACAGCGCAGTGCAAAATCTTACTGTCCAAATTCTCTGAGGTTTTAGAGAACAGTGGAAAGATAGAGAAAATCTGTCATTAAATAGAATGGTTCACATTTCTGTCCAGACCTCGTGTGAACCCACAACACTCCAGTTACTGTCCCCAGAGGAGCCAGTGCATCATGGGGACAGAGCCACCAAATCCTTGAGTTTTTTTGCTGGAGTTCAACCATGGGAATCCTGCTCCCCCTCTGGCTGCAAGCATGAGACAAAAAAATATAACTGAAATCCAAGAGTCCTGAACTAAGGACACCAGACTGTGAAGGCTTCAGTATACTGTGATCATCAGCAATCTCAGTGTCATGCACTAAGAATGTTTATTCAGGCAGATCCATACTCTGAGGATCCTCTGATTTACTTTCCTATTGATCCAGAGGTAGTTTTCAATAATTGTACTCAAAACTTCAACTGCCTCTCCCATTTTTTCTAGAGATTGGAGAGCTTTGTTCCCCACACACATCTAACCAGACAACAGATACGAGGAGCAGAGATCATGGTGCTTGCTTTACCCCGCAGTGTGTAAGTACAGGAGGAATCAAGGTAATATTTTCTCTTCTGACAAGCAAATATATGCCCTAGTCATGCATTTACAGGAACGTGCTATCACTCAGAGCATTTCCTATTCTTGTATCCAAGCAGGGATTATGATGCACAGCCACACTGTAGACATCTCACAAAGAGGGATATTCTACCACTGGAGGAGTTTGATCCTCTTCTTACAATGTATTACTCTCTTTCTGACTTTCATTTTAATGCAGTTATTAAAACTCTGATGGAGAGATTTTGTACCACAGGGTTAAGGATTTCACCCAGTTTATTCTAACCACTTTCTCTTTCTTGAAATAGCAAATATGTCTATTAAAATATTTTGGTAGACATTCAGCAAACCAAAACTCAGCTGATGATTAGGTTATCCTGTAGAGTACGGGAGTGGGGAAGCGAGTGGAGAGGGTTCTGATTCATCTTCCTCACCTGTGCCTTCCTCAAAGTGCCTGGTGCTCAGATGAAAGTGAAACATGCTGCCTGCTCTCACTGTACTCAGTGTCCAGGTCACCTGTAAAGCAGAACCTGGTTGTACTGGGATAAACACCTTGCCCTGAGCTGTAAAGCAGTTCCAGGAGAGGGAAAAGTGGGTCCCAGCAGATGTATGGAGGAAAACTGGAGTGCACAGAGGAGCTGAGCTGGAATACCTCATTCTCTTCATTCTGACTCCAAATGGAAACTTTGCTGTTTACCTGAGTGTGCTTTCAACAATAAAAAGGGCTCTAACACCCGTGCTGTTCAAGCAGTATGAACTTCACTGCTTGCTCCCACTCTCTGTGTTCTGACATTTGTCACACTTACCCTTCCTGAGAGCTGCACAGTTCAGGAACCCATTTGTGTTTCTGTTCAGGTAGTGCAGATCACTCGCATCTCTCTTGACCGATTTAACCCTTTTAACCTCCCGTATCTCCATCAAACAGAGCTTTTTGTTTGCCATGTATGACAGCACTGCCGGGAACCAGTGTGTCCTGATGAAGAACTTGACGCCAAAAGGAGGGAACCACAATTGTCGAAGGAACTGAAGAAACCACAAAAAAGAAAGAGAGGGTTTTGGCAGCATCTCTCAGACATGGGTTGACTTACAGCGAGCACAGCCATTACCTGGCACCAGTGCCCCACCTCACCTGCTGCTGGTAGCTTGGTGGTGACACAGGGACAGGAGAAATCTCACCGACAGATTTTCACATGGGTGACCTGTGTGAAAAGACATCTTT
This sequence comes from Odontophorus gujanensis, assembly GCA_013399175.1. NCBI lineage: Eukaryota > Metazoa > Chordata > Aves > Galliformes > Odontophoridae > Odontophorus > Odontophorus gujanensis. Next base: position 306,991 of record VXAB01012926.1, read on the forward strand.
CTTCAGCCTGATGAAATCAGACTGTGGTACGTTCTCCCTGGCCACTATTTATTTTATAAGTGTCCTGCATGTAATGAAAGGAACAATCTTTCTTACCGTCTGACTTACTGAAAGGCACATTTTGTGTGTTGAGCAGTTTCAGAGAGCTAACGGCAAAGTGCACATTACTAGAGCAGCACTGAAAGCATTTGTAAACATCATCATCATCAAAGAGGTCTAGAGCTGCAAAGGCTGTTTTTTGCCTTGTGAGTTTATGTCTGTGAATGACTAATTGGTAAAGTTTTATCTGCAGAAGGTGGTTGGTGGTGGAAGATATTTACAAGAAAGAAAGCAGGTAATAATTCATCTTGAGAAGCTGAATCTAATCTGAGAGGTTTGTGAATTAAAATGGGCTTTAAAAATATGTTTATTTTCTTTTAAAATACATTTAAAAATACAACTTTAGTGTTCATGAATGAGAAATGGAAATGCACAGCCTGAGGGCACAGGAAAACCTGGGAAAGGGGTGAGTGTGGGGCCATGCCGGGACCACCAGGAGCCCCTGGGAGCACATGCTTGCACCCACTTTGCTGCACTTGTTTTGCATTTATTAAAAACAAACACAAGACTGTTTTGTGAATGGAGTGATAGCTCTGCTGGGGAAGTGACCACTCACATTTCATTGCTTTATTTTATGTAATCCACCACAAATTCTTCTCCTTTGAAACAAAAGCAAGGAAAAAAAATAAAAGAAATAGAAACAAAACGGTGGCACTGTGGGCTACAGAGCTGTGTTTTCCTCTGGGCCATGAAGCTGTGAAAATCATTTCAGATGAGCTGGGTGTTTAGTCTTAGCTGCAGGAAGCACTGCTCTACCTGTCCAAGGCAGCTCTTACTGGGAAAATAACGCTCGCTACCTCTGCTGAAATATCAAGGGGTGACTCTTTAAAGCAGTTATATGACCTTTAAAAAGTACACAAAATAAAGGAACAATGAGGATGTTGGAGTCCCCTTAGTTAAATGGCCTCCTAGGCTTTCACTGCCTCATGGATGTATTTCACTAATAGGAAACATCGCCCGGTCTGATTCCTGTCTTAGAAGCAAAATAGGGATAATTTAGTATCAAGAGTGATTAATGTCATTTACTTACCCATTTTGCTGGAGCTGTTACTGAATTTAAAATGCTACTCACAAATTAAAGATTTTACAACCATTTTGCTCCTAATTGGTTGCAGATCACAGATTTCCTTTAAACATAATGGCTGTTTAGGTGGTAGGGTTTGCAATGCACATTGTTTTTTTTACTGTTGCCTTTGACATATTGAGAATTTGTTTAATTCTGACTGATTTCAGTTACACAAGGTGAGAGTGTTCTCAGCAGATTGCCTTCTGGAGCAGCGTGCTCTTTCAAAGTGTGCTTTAAGTGTGTACCATCCTTCACCATATTCATTTGCAGTCTCTCCGTGTGGGTCTGTATGAGTTTGGATCAGTGTACCTTAAGGAGGCGTTATCTTAACTGTTACTGGAATAGTAAGGGGGTAGTTTAACATCCCCCTAATAAAAACACACACCCTGTCATGTAATGAGTCTGAAGGCTTTAGGGATTTCTTCTGATGATTTCTTTTATTGCAATATTTAAATCCAAATCAGAAGCCCAGAGCACACATCTTCAGTGTGGGCAGTAGAGAAAAGCTGGCTACCTTTTTCCAGGAGGTGAACAAATAGCCAGAGACTCCTGAAAGTTGTGCTGAAGCCAAGGCGAGGTCTGCCAGGAGCTGGGTGGGAGCAATGAGTAAACTGTGCACTGCATCCATCGACTCCTGATGGACAAAGCTTACGTGCATGCTTGGAAGAGACCCAACAGTGTGTCTCAAACGTTATCCAAGCGCTCCTATTGGGGCTGTTGGTCTTTTTTAACATCATTGTTCACATACACCTCTCCTCTCCTAAATTTTTACATGGGAAAGAGAAAAACCGAGCTGAAACATAAGGATTTCAGAAGATATGCCTGTCAGATCTTAAGAGAGTGATTTTTCTCTTAAAATTTTGACCACATAAAGGATTTTAGACGTGTTTACAGCATCAAAGGAGTCTCTTCCTCGACTTAGGTCAAAAAACGTGCCACAGACTGTGAGTCTCACTCTTCACTGGCACAATCAAATGAAGTACCTGGAAGGACCGGTGAATGACGATGCTCCGAAGTCACTCACCCTTTTCTCCAGCTCCCCGTCATTATTAGCCAGGCAAAACCCTACGCTTTCAGGACGGTACTGTGATACCTCCCCAGATCGTGTCTGCAGTGGAGCTGCCAGCCGCAGCCCCCAGCCCCTCGCTCNCTGCCGCCCTCCCCCCCTCCTCCCGCGGCGTGCCGCAGCAGCCATGCGCGGGCTGTATTTGCCCCTTCCTTTCCCAATTCAAACATTTGCTCCCTGATCTTCTAAATATTGATTTAAAAGGTCTTCGAGGTCGTTTAGGGAAAACGCATTTGGATGTTTTAGATGTGGACTCAGTCCACCACGAGGAATATCTGGAGGACTGAGACAAACAGGGATCCTCTGCACTCTGCTAGCTGACATCATATTCTCTACAGTGTTGACTAAAATCACTTAGTCAGGAAGACAACACTGTCGATAAGGAATATATTTTAATGCTTCAAAAAGATACTGTAATCTGTCGGATCTTAACAGATGATTTCTACAGTTGAAATTCCACCATTGCCAACGGAAAGCTGCAGTTCTGCATGAGTGTTTACAGCAAACCCCTCTGGATTTGTCCTGGGTTTGGTCACGGGCTCCTAACGGGTTTGAGCACTCTCTGCAGAATGAGCTCTCCTTTTGGGCTGCTATTTTCCAGGTATAGGTTTCAGTGAGCGTGAAGCTCAGCTCTCACAGAGCAGCTCCCCGCTGCAGGCTGCTGCACTGAAGCAGCACTTCCCAGTTTCTATGTGTCCTAGCACACAAATGTCATTGCTACTTTTCCTCATTGACATGAAAGGTGTACATAAACGTGTGCAAGAGCTAGAGGTGTTAGCTGAAGTATTTCTAAAGGCTCTTATACACCTTAAGCACCCACCACTTCCCTGTGGTTACATGCACAGTGTGTGTGAGATATTAACCGAAGAAGATCTGTAACTGCAAAGACCTGTTTTCAGGGCTTGTTAATTCATTTATTTTCATTTCCCACTTCTGCCAACAAAGTCTGGCTTGACTAGTTCAATATCTTTCATTACAAACAATGAGGATCAGTACATTACTATTAAAGGAGGTACTGTGCTCAATTAACCAGTCAGAAAGCTGAATGAGAACTGGGGTGATATGTCCGTGGAGTTGGAGCACAAACCTTTGGGGGACTTCAATTATAGGTGTGCAGTTGGAGGGAAAATAGTTTAACTAAATGGCAATATTAATTGTGTTGGATATGTGAGATCAGCAGCCCACAAGAATTTAAAGGTAATGGGAAATTCATCTTGAAACAAAGTTTTTAATAATATTACTTAAAATGAAGCCTCGTGGGTGCTACTGAACAACACAAAGAGTAGATTTAACTTTGGAAGCATCCACTAAGGCTGCAGATTTAAAACAAGCTGATATTGGTTAACAGCTAAAAGCAATGGAAATGAATCCTCGGTTCAGCTCCAGTGTGTAATTCAGCAGCCACGTAAGCAATACTGTGAGCACTTTTCTGCAGGTTCTGTTTCCTTCTGAGTGGCAGTTTGTGACACAACCAAACTAAGAGCTCAGAGACACGTGCTCCCCCCAAACCCCCAAATTTAGGCTGAAGATTCCTAAGTTTTTTAACTAAATCATTCGTTTGATAACCAAACCATGACTCCTTAATCCACTTGTGTAGGTCAGCTCCTTTTAAATGCACAAACTGCATCCGCACAAGTGTTTACTGGTGGGATTTTATATCTAGAAAACCCTGCTTCCAACATTTATTATCAGAGAAACAAATCCCCCCACTAACACTGCCCAGAGACGGGCTGCATTCGTGCCTTTGCAAACACACAAATATCTTCTTGCTTAGCACATATTTCACAGATAACATAAGAGAGAGGAAACCTTTGTACTGATCTATTTTCATGTTAAATTCCTGGTTCAGGAGAGAGATGTGTCCCTCAGGTCCCTGTCCCAGAGCACCCTGCTCAGTGCCAGCTCTGCTGTGCGGGGCTGCGTTTGTTCTCAGTTGGTTTCCTTGAACGCCGAACAGATCCATGTGCTGAGATGTCTGCAGGGTGAATATGCTGGAGATTTCAAACCAATGAAATTCCACAATTGTTTGTTACAATTAAATCAATGAACGTAGGAAACAAAGCTCCTGTTCTGCTCTCTGAGCAGTGTGTGGTACGGTTCACTTTGTTTTGTTTTGTTAAAAAGAAAAAAAACACGGCTATTTAAAAACCAACACCTGGGAAACACATTTGGAGAGAAGGGAAGAACTGAATTCCTGATTTGGATTCTGACAAGGTTTTGTGGATTTTCTTTCTGGAAAGCATGTAAAAAATGAATGTTCATGGTATTATAAGGACGGGAGATCCTGAAGTGTGCTCTGTCACTGCAGTGCACTCCAAAAAAACACTTCCAGTCCCTCACAGCACAGCTCTGCTGTCTCCCTGGCTGGTCACGAGCATGCTCTCATTGTCTGATGCAGGAAAACAAATTTATATTGTTCCTGATAAGAGCTTACAGCACACAGTCACAACATTTGGCAGATAAGTGCATCCCGGGCATTACAGGAAGGGATTGTATTGGTAAATATTTTGTTTAGAAGTGCACACTCACAAGCTCCTGGAGGGATGAGCTGTCAGCGACCCTGAGAAAGATTCTCTCTGCTCAAAACCGTGTTAGTCAGAAACTCGGAACTGCCTAACAGAAAATAGCCTGGAAAGCCTCCTGATCACACCGTGGGCAGGGCAGGAAGCGCTGCATACTGCTGCAAGTCACTGCTAAGTGCTGGGGCACTTTGCTCGGGCTAAAATCATGAAATGAAATTAGGAGACATTTTAACTGTGATTCAAATAGAGCTTTTCACTGAACTACCATTCATGTAACATTCTCTTTAAAACATTAGACAGAAAAGAAATAACAATTCCAAGCACTCGTAGTGTTGTCATGGTGGTTTTTCTCTCTGCACAGCCCCACTCAAATTATGTCACCCAAAGTAGTGCACTTCTGGCTGAGTAACCTCACTGCTTGGAGTTACACTGATTTCAAACAAACGAAACTCAGTGCCAACACAGCCTCAGCAAGAAGTAGAATGACACCAACAAATATCAAACAAACTGAAACGGTGTGAAACGTGAGGATGGAGGATTTATCCAAAGATTGGTAGAGGAACTTTGGTTTGTGTGTGGCTCTGGAGCCACATCACATTTTACTGACAGAACACTGTCTCGTTGCTTTTTGTTTGCAAGTTGTAGTGAAGCTTTCGGGCACAGCTATGAGTTTTCTTCTAAATGATGATTCAGAATCGCTGTTCACTCTTATACCCGTGCCAAACCTCCGCAGCATTTCTCTGAGCTAACCTTTATCCCCTCTCTGCTCCTGTATTGGTCTCTGCTAGAAAGTCAGCCGTAATTACTTGCAGGTGAGTTATTCCATATCAATGAAATATCTCAGTGAAAACAATGTTATGGAATCGAAATGTAGATGACAGAAACACGATGATTTATTTTGCGTGGATTTTTAAATGCTAAACAAACGCTTCCTCTTCCCTCCGCACTACAGAAATGAAGATCCAGTAGAGAGGAGTGAGCACGAGATCCGGCCGCGTCAGCCCGGTACCGCTCCGGGGCAGGATGAGAAATGGATTCTGCTTCAGTTTCCTAGGAAAAAGCCTCATTGCTCACTTTGAAAGCCTGGCGCTGGCTGCAGCAAGGCACAGCGCACGCACACCGCTGTGACACTAACTGAAAGATGATTTTTTTTTCACTCTGTTGTGCTTTTTTTAAAGTGTGGGTAACTCCACCCATAACTCTGTAACTTCCCACTCACTCCATCCTTTTTAACCTTTTAAGCACTGCTCCTGACCTCCATCCTCCCTGCCACTGCAGCAGGCATTTTCGAGCCACGTCCGCCGAACCGCCCGGAGCCGCAGCTCCGCACGGCAGCTGTACAAACAGGGGGAGCCCCGCGTGCCCGGCCTCGGTCCTGGGGGGAAGCAGAGGACCCTGTCACCCACGTTGGGTTGCGGGGTGGGTGCTGCCCCGAGGGGCTGTTTTGCCCTTCTGTTCATATATTTGCTATTACTACTGTTCCTCGTTTTTTGTTTTTTCGNGAGGGGCCGGGCCGGGGCAGCGCGGGGAGCAGCGAAGTGGTTAATCAATAGCAGGGCTGCAGGCAGGGGAGGGGCGGGCTGCGGGGGGATAAAAAATGCAGAAAGGAAGGAAATGGAGGGAGTGAGAATTAGACTCACTATAAAACCTCCTCGTTGTGATTTACAAAAGGGGTAGGGGAGCGCTGGGGGGAGAGGCGAGCAGAGCCACCCCGCACAAAGCCCTTCTGCTGCTGCTCCGAGAGCTGCGGCTCCGAGGAAAAGCCACCCGTGTACAGTGTGTGGAACGACACCGATTTTGGCACGAGCTGTGTATTTGTGTATCCCCTCGTTTTTTTTCCTTTCTTTCTTTCTTACTTTTTTTTTTTTTTCCCCATCCAATCCCTCATTCATAACTTGCATTTAGTGGCTAGTTTTCTCATTCATGCTCCCCTGCGCTCCGCCAGTGTCAGAGCGAGCACAGAGCGCGCTTTGTAGGCTCTGACCGGCAGAGATGGGAGATCTTTGGGCTGACTGCGTGTAGGTTCCGTTCAATCACTTTCGAAGCAATCGATAGGACATGTTCATGGAAACACAAACGGTATTTCTGGCCATCTGCTAGCTAGGAAACGAATCCGGTTATTTCTTTTTATCGAAAGGAACGTGGGGATTCTCCGGCTTTCTTATTTTCAATCCTGAAGCTAGGAAAATGTAATTAAGAAATTACTGCGTTTTTATCACATTAAGAGGATTGTTCAGCCTACACAAAGAGGTGTTCGGGGTGGGGGAGTGTGGGTGGGTTTTACATTTTTAGAAATCGTTTGTGACGGCTCTAAATNCCATCCAGAGCCCTGGGTATTGATTTTCGGGCACATGAAAGGGATTTTTTACAGGCCTTCCCTGTGGAAGGGAGCAGCAGTAAAAGGTGATACCACCCACTCCGAAGGAATGCTGTGCATGCAATTAGGAGCGAGCTCCCGGCCAGGGGGTTAGAATTCAAAGCGAGGCAAAAACTCCCCACCTCCCACAAACAACAAATCCATTAAAACTACCAAAGCCATCAATACCAATCAATGCATCCCGCCGCCCTTAACCGCTTCGGGGCCGGGCTCCGGCGGCCCGCNACTTGCATTTAGTGGCTAGTTTTCTCATTCATGCTCCCCTGCGCTCCGCCAGTGTCAGAGCGAGCACAGAGCGCGCTTTGTAGGCTCTGACCGGCAGAGATGGGAGATCTTTGGGCTGACTGCGTGTAGGTTCCGTTCAATCACTTTCGAAGCAATCGATAGGACATGTTCATGGAAACACAAACGGTATTTCTGGCCATCTGCTAGCTAGGAAACGAATCCGGTTATTTCTTTTTATCGAAAGGAACGTGGGGATTCTCCGGCTTTCTTATTTTCAATCCTGAAGCTAGGAAAATGTAATTAAGAAATTACTGCGTTTTTATCACATTAAGAGGATTGTTCAGCCTACACAAAGAGGTGTTCGGGGTGGGGGAGTGTGGGTGGGTTTTACATTTTTAGAAATCGTTTGTGACGGCTCTAAATGAGTACGGTGCTTCAGAGGTCGCCTTTCTGGCGTGAATGGTTTTTTTGTTTATATTTTTCGTTTAGAAATGCTTTAAGGGACCGCATTCACTGGAAAAGAATGAAAAAAAAAATAAAAGACCGACCTGAATTCCAGTGATACATAGATACATATGTGGGTCGGGATACACATACAGAGCGATTTTAAACAGTTTGATTCTCCTGTGGAGGAACCAAAGCCCGTCCAAACAAAGCTCCTCTGTAAACCACGGGGGTCAATGTATGGGAAGGTGAAATCTCACCTACCGAAGGGCAACCTGTAGGATCATTCAAGTCCGTGTTTATAGGAATGGTACACTTTGTATTTCAAGTTTGCGTGATTAAAAAAAAAAAAAAGGAAAGACAAGGTCATCGTGCAACATTCAAAGAAAGCTGGGATTTTAGACCAACCCAGAGGTGGCTCTGCCCCACAGCCTATGTGGGGGTGCCAGGATTTTTTTGATGCTCAGGTAAACCAAAACCCCAATCTGATCAGATTTAAACAATACAGATCAGTGCTGCCCTGTGAACATTTTATGAATCCATTCGTTCCTGTCTCCCACAGAGTTTTACCAATTCATTTTGGTAAACCAGATGTATAGTTTTGTCCACAGGAGCAAATGTTTGCAGCCCAGGAGCTGGAAGTGCAAGAGAAAACACAAAAATCAAATCTATTCTTCCTAAATGTAGCAGGCTTCCACTAGGCTGGATTTTAAAGTTAATTTATAACAGCCTCTGTAAATATCTTTGGTAACTTCTGTGAAATTTCCCTTGCCCCACTCTTTTCTCTTTGTTTCTGTCTGTCACCCACATTCACAAAGCATATGTATGTTGGAGACCTAATTAGGAGGGTTTTATATGAGTTTGTACATGTGTTTTCACACAGATGGTACCGGTGGAGCGTGTTACTGCGGTGCTCATGTGAGAGTACGCTGACCTTGCAGATGGGAAGAATGTTATTAAAGAAATCGTAATTAATAGCATTAAGGAGCTGATTAAAATAAAAAACGCATTATTGCAGCAGGGGTCTCATTAAGAAATAGTCATGCCTGTCTGCCACAGATTTAAGAACTTTCAGCCACAAGGCCTTGAACCGAGGCAGCTCCGGTTTAAGCAAACGCAGTGCAGACTCCACCCCCAGTGACATCAGATTGAGTTACACCGCAAAATACCCCAAGATCTGGGGAGAAAAACCTCGGCTTTTCTCCCTCCCCTCCTTGATGTTTAAAAATGATAAAAACGCCATTCTTCTCCAGCATTGGTCGTTTAGCAAGCAACACTTCTTTAAAGCAAACACACATCAGAACAAATGTTTTATGTCAGCCTTCCTTTCCGAAGGGAGGAAAGAGCACAACTGCGCGTTTGCAGCAAAACAACAGCAAAAAATTCCTAAGAATTCCCCGATGTCCCCCAGCCCTGGAACACACGGAGCACTTCGGAGTGAGGCAGAGCAGAGCCACGCTCCCTCCGAGGGCAGCACCGAGCCGGGGGAGGGCTGTGGCACAGCCGCGGAGCGGGCAGGGAACGTTTGGCCCAAAGTAAACCGAGAAACCTGCTCGGAGCGTGCTGTAAAGCTACGCATTTCTCACGTAAACATCCTCGGCAGTTGCCCTTCTCTGGGATGTGTCATTTCCTGTGAAGCTAGAATAATACGTGAAGTAAAAGGGTCTCAGTGAATTTACATATCTGAGAGTGTAGATGTGAGCTGGAAAGAGAAGGGTGTTGTATACATACAACGGCAGAAATCAGCACAAAGCGTTTTGTTAAAGACTTTGGGAAACAACCACACTGAAATATGAAACGTTTCAAATATTCTTAACATTTGGGACAAGGCTGGCAATGAGAAATTACAGATGAGCCGGAGTGGGATAGGAGAGCTTCTCTGCACACAGCTTCAGGGAGCTGGATGTCATTCCCAGGGCACAGGTCACCACAAAGAGCTACTAAACCTACTTGGTTCTTACCTGATCCCCACGTCTTTAGTTTAGAGTGAACTGTTCAGTGCTAAACACGAAGCAGGGCAGCGTAAGGAGACACTCTGGAGTGTGATAGCCGAAGTTGAAGGAATTAACTGCGGGGATGTAGGGGCTCACCTTTGCTCCAGGAAAGACATCTTTCTGTTTTGCTGTAAGATATCTATTTTTTTTTCTTTTTCTTTTTTCCTCTTCCCCCAGCAGTAAAGTGTCAAACCCACAAAGAAAGCGATATAATTAGTGCTGGTACCCACTACAAACCCGGATCTCTGAAGAGAGACCAGCGCAGCTTTTCAAACGCCAACCATTTTGAAATCAGAAAAAAAAAAAAATTCTAACAGACACAAGAATCCCTCTTGAATCCCCCCTGGCCCTTTTGAATTCACGCCCTGCCTTACATCAAACGCTTTTTTGCTGATTAACTGCACAATCAGGTCCCTGCAGATCAGGGGAAGAATGGAGAAGAGAAAAGCAACCTCTTTTCCAGAGAACAATACCATTATTTCAGCTCCATTGGACAGGAATGTGTGATTTCACAGCCCACTGCCCTTCTCTCCCATCTCCAAAAACACTGCCAGAGATCCACTGCTCCGAGTCCCCACCCATTAGTACCCAGTCCCAGCGCTTACAACTCGGGTTCAATATCTGTGCGTGGGGGCTATGCATACATGTACATACATATATGGAGAAAGCATTCAAATCAGAACCAACTCCCAAGCCCAAGAATAGACACAAAGGAAGTTAAGTTTATTAAAAACAAAAAACATACAAAACCAAAAAACTAATATCCTTTTCCTTGCATAATGTAAAACTCTGGTTCCCATGCCCACGGGTTGTGTTTTAGTGGGGCTGAGTATAAAGGTAGTTAACAAATGAAAGGAAAAAAAGTTTTTTCTTTTTTTAACTGAAGTCCTTCAATGGTATAGAGAGAAACACCTTTTTAAGTGCAGACTAATTAATAAAACCTTAGCAAAGTGGGAAAAAAAACAACGCAACAACTTTTTACCTGCAAAAGGGTATCGCTTTCTTAAAGCTCGCACAGCTCATCTGCTGCTAAGTTGGTCTCATTTGAGTATTAAAACCATTCTATTTAAAAACATTCGTTGAAACCAATTGTTGAATAGCTGATTGCACGGGAGGAGCTATTTATTTCAGAGGTGAAAACAACTGCGCTAACCGAGTGTTTTCCCTAACAATACAGCAGAAGTCTTTTCAAAACCAGGAACTCACCGAGACACGTCTCTGATAGCGAGACTGCGTCCCAGCTTCTCTCCCGGCCGCTTTACCCGTCTTTTTTCAGGAAACCCTCCGTTTCACAGTTGGCCCCACCAGGCCCCCCCGCGTCCCCAGCCCCCGGACTCGGCCGCAGCCGTTCGGAGCTGCGGGCGCTCATTGCGGCACTGCCCCGCGCGGAGCGGCCCCGGGAGCGGCGCGGGGAGGGCGGGCACGCGGCCCCGGGCTCAGCAGCCCCCGCTCCTCTATCGCGACACGTTCGGCGGTTTGTTTTGACGAGGCGGGACCGGTTGTTCTATGTGTGGGGAAGAGATGGAGCTCCGAAATGTGCCCGAAGCGGCTGCGGTCTCCTGCGCTGAGCAGAGCACCGCTCCGAGCGGGGACCGCTGGAGACGAGATCTGTTCCCCCAACGCCGCCGATGCCGAACAAAAGAGAGAAAATAGTGTTTGCTCGGGTCCCCCTTCTGTTCGCCTTTAATTTATCTGTTTACAACCAGGACTCCCTCAGTTGAAACAAAAAATCAATGAAAATGTAGTTGGAGAAAAGGCGGGCAAACTACTGAAAAAAAATTTGTGAATGGAAGAATGTGTTTGCGCGTTCATTGTTAAAATAAAGAGCGTGCCGTGACGTCGCGGCCGCCCACCAATGGGAGCGAGGATAAGATTTTTAAATATCCTCCCCGCGAACCAATGGGAGCGGCGGTGGCAAAAGCCAGCGCGGGGCCGGGCCAATGGCGGGGCGGTATGCTAATGAGGACTTGGTCAGGCAGGAGCTGAATGTCAACTAGTCAAAGATGGAGGCTGGAGCGGGGCGGCCATGAGGTTGGTGCGGGGGCTTTGCCCGCGGTTCTGTCCGGGCGCGGGCGGACCCCGCTCTGTGTGCGCGGCGGCGGCGCGGGGCCGCGGGGTGCGGGCGGGGCCGCTCCCGCCGTCTCTTTTGCGCCTCTTTTGGCAACTTTCCTCGCCCGCGGCGCGGGGCTCGGGGGNAGCTGCCCGGAGCGGATCCCCTCTTCCCGCCCACGGGAGCGGCGCCGGGGATGTCGGGCCCGGGAGCGTCGCGAGGGGCGAAGGAGCCGGAGCGGGGCCGGGAGGAGAGCTCGGAGCGGCACGGAGCCCGGTACCGCGAAAAGGGAGGGGAGGAGCGGGGACGCGGTGGGGATCGTCCGTCCGCGGGTAGCGCGAGTAGCGCGGGAGGCGAGGGCTGCGGGCACGGCTGGGCGGCGGTAGCAGGGGCTGAGCTGTTGTGGGTTTTTTTTCCTCCTCTCGCAAACATTTCGCGTGTGCAAACACTTCTGAGAAACTGAGCACGAGCCCACGAATCAGATCGCTCCCGCCGGGGCCGCGCTTTGTGCTCCGCGGGCGCTGTGCGTGGCGGGGCGGGCAGCGCAGAGCCGCGCTCTGCAGGCACCGCGTACGTCGCTGTTATTATTATTTGGTAACAGATTTTCATCTCCTTCGCTTTCTTTCTTTCTTTTTTTTTTTTTGTGCTTGAACCCCCCCAAGAGCGTGGCGATACGTCACTCGCTATCTTCAGCGAGTATTTATATTGGCTTAATATTTAAATCTCGTAAAACTAATGCTTTGCTTAAATAGTTTTTGCAATAAACCAGGGTGCGCAGCTCAAAGTGTTTCTCTGGCGTTCTTGCACTTTGCCCCAGTTCCGCTGTTTCCCTGCAGTGTGTGGTCTGCGGGTCGGGGAAGGGAGGCTCGCACCCTCGGACACAAACCTGGGGCACCGGAATTACAAAAACCCAACTTCCTAAAGTTGAAAGCACATTCTTTCCCCTAGTTCCCTCTTATTTTCTTTTCTTTCCTTTTTCTTTTCTCTTCCCTCCTCCTCCTCTCTTTCTTTCCTCTTTTAAACATCTCCAAACTAGCCTGTGTTTCTGGGTTAGGGATAAATCACTGTACGAAAAAAAGGAGGAAAAAACTAAGACGAAATGAGAGAATGATACAGTTTAAGATTGTAATTGGGTTGGGATGTTTCCAAACCAATTGGCTTTTTGTGAATACTGCTCAATAAAGTTGACGATTAGAATTAATTTAGTGTATTTTCTCACTCAGCCCAAACTTCAGTTTAATTCGTCAGCACTTAGATCCTCACTTGTCTGTACAGCTTATGGAATATGGCTTTCAGGTTTGGGTTTCCTTGCACATGATTTCTTTGCCTTTCTTGAAGTTTGAAATCAAAGTATTTTATGATCCCCGCAGTGATCTCATTTAATAGGGAGTTCCATTGTCCAACTTTGTTAAGTTTGAAGTTGTTTAAAGGAACAAATGGTAAACAGTTTGAAACCTAAGGACTATCAAGTTGACTTTTAAATGTTGTTTTTTTTTTTTTGCTAGAATTGTTTGGGATGTCTAATTTCTAATTATTAACCGGTGTTTTCTCCTTAGTGCATTTCCTTTTAGAAAAAGGAAAGAAAATCTCAGTAGTAATGTTTTCCCGGTGCGAGGAGATTTTTAAGGTCTGCCCCTCCTGGCTGGCGCTTGTTTTGGGAACTTGTTTGGATGCTTGTGTAAAATAGCAAAACTTCCTCAGTACTCCAAAATAAATACAAGCAATTGGAACTTCTAGCAAGCGTGTCGATTAGAAATACTAATTATCTTAGCCGATGATTCAGATAAAAGCTGTAGAAAGAACAAGAACTTCTCCTGCATCGTGCCTTTAAGATAACGCTGAGTCTCATTCATTGCACCTACTTTGCAACGTGCTGAGGTCCTGGAATGTGGAGGACAATCGGCTCTGGCTGTGTGTCCCCGTGTTCCCACAGTACGTTTGTCTCTTATGCACACTCAGCTAAGTTCTCGCTGAGGTTAATTCCGGGTGCAGTTGTGAAATATTGAAACCTAATTATGACGAATGGTATTGAATCGATGTGAGTGTTGAAGAAATCTTTTATTATTATTATTATTTTTAATGTAATAGATATGTTTTAGAGTCAATCTTGCACAGAAGGCCATCACTTGGAGAAGTTTCTAACTGATTTATCATTTCTATTGGGAAGTCTCTGAAGTATGCTGTTGTCCAGAGCCCTTTTTCTGTTGTACTACTGGCAATTATGATGAGCAGTGCAATATTAAAAGGGCATTGGCTGGCAGAAACATGACCCCCTTTAGCAGCCCACCCTCTTCAGAGTGGGCAAACAACCCTAAAATAGATACCTCCTTCAGTGTATTTATGCACGTGTGTGAAATAAGGTTTTATACATGTGGGAGTGGCTTTGGATAAGGAGAGATGCTGGGTTATACATTTTGTATGTACTTACATATTGAAGAGCTGAAATAATTTAAACACATTCTATTTAAAATGAGCTCAAGACATTTCTGGGGGCTTCCAGGGCATCACATTATCCAATTTGTTTACTAACATCATGTGAGGAACTCATTATTAAATTTCTATGTGCTTCCATGTAATACCACTGTAAAAATTCCCTGTAGATTTCTTTATGGTCTTTTTCCTTTACAGAAACATTTCTACATATATTTAAGGTGGTCCCTACCAATATCTGAAGGGATTCAATGTTATTGATTTGTTCCTATGAATCTGCTGCGTTTATACTGCAATTTTTCTGAGTGGTGTCACTCAGATATGTGATGGGAGCACAGACACTAATATTTCCATATACATAAGTCCAATCATTTCTGTAATGTTCTGCCTCCATAGCGAATCCAAGCAGTGTGCATTTACACCACTGCAGGCTGCCTGGTCTGTGCTAGTCAACTGCTATAAAATACACAGCACAATTAAGAGAACTCGTGAGCAGGAAGGGGCTGGCACTCTGCAATTTATACACATTGTGTAGCTCACATTCATTGACTGACCAGTCTGGTTTTATGGAAACGTGTGCATCTGGGGATGCTGAATGAGGCCCCTTCTTTTATACTCCGTTCCTGTAGCAAAATATTCTGTGGTATAAAACCTTCATAACATACCATGCCTAGATACACTGGGCGTGTAGGGAAAGCCCTGAGTGGCTTGGTTAACCAGCCAGACTAACAGTGCTCTCTCTCTCTTCCTCTTTCTCCCTCCATTTTTTTTTTTAACTAGCTTTTTGTTGTTTTTGTTTTTTACCTTGTCTAATTACAACTGCAAATAAACTTTGTCATGCAGAGTTTCACTGGGGGCTAAACATAAAAACGTTATTGTGGTTAACGCTGTAGTAGCAGTTCCTTACAAAAGGATGCAGGGCAGCTGTGCAGAAGTGACAGTGGCTGCTGGTATCGCTGGCTCTGACAATGTTGCACTACTGTCTGCACAAATAAAGCAGTGCAATAATATTGTCAAAGCATTTGGTTCCAGTCTTAATACATCCTCATGATCAGTTACTGTTGCACACCCAGCCCCTGACATGATGGGATTCTGGTAGACATTTAATACATTCTGGCAGGGAACCATCCCCCTGCTCTGATTTCTTACACACGTGTGTGCACACACACACACTGCCACAAATGCTCAAACGTGCACTGAAATGTTGAGATCTGGTAGAAATTGACCAAAAAATTCCCACCCTCGTGTTTGTTTGTTGGGTTTGTGTTTAAGCTGAGTGGTTGTATGGAAATTCCTTGGGTTTTGTTCCCCGTTTTGGCTGTTTTAGTGTACAAAATGGATTGCCCTTTCTGCCACGAGCGTGGGTTTGTGTGTCCAAGTTGTAAAATAAAAAGCTGGCCTATTCACATCCTAAAGCCCTCTTGTCCTCCTTTAGAGCAACCACCCCCTTTAAAAATAGCCTGACCAAGTTTGAGTATTATCCTGTGTCTGCTTTAAAAATGAGTTTTATGAACCTAAGGCTGTTATCATTGTGTAGAGGGTTCAGTGATTTAATACATACATGTGTGTTCATGGGCAGTTCCTTTCTTGCTTCCCGTCGATGGATTTTTCAAATTCCATCGTATTTCACTTTTAGAGAAATTACTGCTAAGATTAAAGCAATATTGATACCTTCATTTACATTTTTTTAAGGAGGCACGTAATAATCAATACATCTTAAAAGACAGTCTTTCTCTGCACGTCACAGTAGCAAACATGAAGGGGGTCTGAGAGATGCAGGGATGATGCAGGCCTAGGAACAGCAGTATTGCGCTCAGAATTGATCTTTAAATAACAATATGTTGGTGACTGCCACTCGTGGTGTAGTTGGAGGCAGATATGGTATTTTCACTCGCAGCTGCTAAGGGGGTTGGAGGCTGGGGGATGGGACCTTTCTTTTTTTTTTCCTGAAGCCTTGAGCTGTTACCTTGGGAGCAAAGGGTGGGGGTGGGGAGAGCCATCATATGGGAAATTAAATCTAGGTAAAGGAGCATTTTCGGATTGGATTGCACACCCTGATCCAGGCCAGGGTCTGCATGCTGACGAGCCACAGGAAGTGAGAAAATGGAGGAGCACATCCTGAGGGGGGGATCCCAGCTGAGAGGGATGAGGGGAAGCGGCATCCTCTGTATTGCGCTCCTGTTTCTCCGGGAGCGGGGAGCAAACAAAAGACACCTTCTCTGTCCCCGTGTTTCTGCTGGGGGGTCAGAGTCTGCCTCCCTCCCTTCCATGCTCGGGGGAGGCTGAGCCCTCCCAGGCAGAGGCTGGGGGACTGGCGGTGGCTGCAGAACGCTCCCCGTGCCTCGGTGGAGGTAACATGACCCTGCGTAGCTCCCTCTCTCTGGAGCTCTTCTTTTCCTTCATCTCTGCGTTGTATGTAGCATGGCTGCCGTTTCTGTGATCGTGAAGGAATGAGGAGGACTGTTTAGCATAGACACTTTCCTCTTCTCCTAATTCTTGCTTAATTAAGAAGTAGGAGAAAGTGAAGTCTGTAAAGGCTCTGTGGGTGGGGGCTCTTTGCCTCCACCATCCATGAGAACAGAACAGGGACCAGAGCAGAGGTGCAGTGCCCTGCACTGCCTCTGGCCAAGGAGGACGGAGGGTACGAGGATGCCCAGTGGCACTGGGAGCTGCTGTGGTGCGGGCTGTGCTGGGCCATGTGTGTGTTCACTACGTGTGTGTGTGGAGCCCGTGCTGAGCAGGAGCAAGCGGCAGCAAAAGCCTCAGTGATGCTGAGGCCGGACTGTAAGATGGCCTCGGCCACGTGAGCCTTGGTTGGTGGTGGAGAAATCCTTGGGGGGAATCTACGCATGGTTGTTTTTCTGCATGAAGTTAAAACAAGATGGTAGCTGCATTGGAGACCTCCCATGGGCATGGGACTGGAGGCGTGTGAAGTAAGGGAAGGCCTGGGTGATGACAAGGACCACGTCCTGCTCGCTGAGGGTTGGGGCACACCTTCCCAGGGCTGCCTGCCCCCTGGGACCGAGCCGCAGCCCTGCAAGGCCCCGGGGTGCGGGGGTAAAGGACAGGGTTCCCTGCAGATTGGGGCCTGGGATGGAGGTTGCACATTCCAAACCCTCCCTTCCCCACTCGCTCGCTCTCTCTCCTTTTTTCTTTTTTTTTTTTTTTAACCCTGCCTGGCTGGGGAAGTAAAAAAGGAAAAAAAAAAAAAAAAAAGAAAGGAATAGGCGAGAGTACGGCTGGGTTAAAATANATTCGGAAGCAAAGGCCCCCTTCAGGAGTCTGTATTTGTGCAAGGGAAACCATTTGCATGTGTGTGGAGATGCCAGAGTTTGTCTCCAGTTGGGTCGGAGGGGGAGGGCGAGGGAGGAATGCGGGGAATCAGGTCGGGCTGCGGGGGGAAGGGCTCCGGCAGAGCCTCCATCCTGTTGTTGCATAAACTTGTTAAAAGAACCCCTCCTCTGTGGAGGCAGCACACATAGAGTACTAGTGTGGTGGAGGAGGCCAGACCTGCGCCCTGACTACACAACCAATTGGAGCGGAAAGTGAAATCAGATGGTTTAAGTTTTCAGAGGCGGGGTTTTTTTTTTTTTTTTTTGGGGGTGTTTNTTTTTCAGGGGGACTTTTGGAGTCATTGCATTTTAGTGCTCGATCCGTGTTAAGGTCGCTCTCGCGACTCTCGGGTGCTGTGGGGACGGCCGGGGAGGGCAGGGGTGGATGGTTTCCCTCTCCTGCCCTCTGCCCCGGCTCCAGTTGCAGGGATGGGACCTGGGGAGAACACACAGCCCCTGCCCTGCCCAGGGCCTTTGGGGTTTTAGTGGGGGGAGCCCATGCCCTGCCGCACGGAACAGCCATTGTTCCTGGGGGGCCACAAGGTCGGCCCCACACTGTGCCTTCACCGGTAGAGGCAAGTGCCAAGAGTGCTGCTGTCCTGCACACACAGGGCCAGAAACAGGACTGTCATTTCCAAACTGATAGGATTTAGCCCCCCGTTTGCTCCTGCACTTCGTACCGTGAGGGCATCTTGTGCTGCTGTTGTATTTGTTGTTGCTGTTGTATTTGTTATTGCTGTTGTATTTGTTGTTGCTGTTGTTGTATTTGTTGTTGCTGTTTTTCCCCATCAGACGGCAGAGTGCTGGTAAACACGCAGCAGAAAAGCCGTACTGTGGGGTTACAAAGTCTAGGCTGTTTAAGGAGCTCTGTCGTTCCTCTTAATGGAGCTCACTGACGCAGATCTGGCTTCTGCCAGCTGAGGAAATGTTGCTGCTGAGAAAAGGGTTATTGAAACCCACAAACTAAATATTATAAGCAAGAATCAAACAGCAGGACATTTCGGAGTGTAATCCTTCCTGATTTCAGGGGGGGGGATGTCAGCCTATATCAGGGGGAGCGTGCTGATGAGTGGTGGTGGGTGTCCGTCCCCAGGCAGCGCGGGACGCGCTCGGAAGGCGGTGTTCTCAGGGAGGACTCCCAGCCCTTCCTCTCTGGAGTCTCACACCTGGACAGGTTGACTCTTGCGTGGAAGCAAGAATCCCCTTTTTCTATGGATGGATTTGTAGTGACTTGCTAGATAGACTTAAGGAGTCAGGATTGGAATGCAGAGAATTCTCTTTCAGAAAAAAAAAAAA
>VXAB01012926.1:325975-344573 GCA_013399175.1 Odontophorus gujanensis
AAAAAAAAAAAAAAGATGGGGGAGGGGAAGAATTAGAAAGGCAACACTTCCCAGTTGTAAAACAATGGAAAAGTCTAAAATCAACTCTCAGCTGCTTTCAAAGCATTGGCTGTGACCATTGGTAGCAGTGTCAGTTCCATTGCAGAAAACATGTCACGGACGATGCGATGTATTTAATTGCAAGAGGGCTTTTAAATGGCCTCCTTCCCTTCGGGTGCTGAGATGGCAGTGAGCAGAGAAGCCACGCTGGACTGAGGCTTTGTTGTCCGCTGCATTATGTGAGGTTGCAACTGAGATGAATATTTAAAAAACACATTTGCCCGGAGTGGCACCTTTAACCACAAGAAAAAAACAAACAGCGAGGAATGGAAGGGGAAATGGCTTCCAAGCTAAGCCGGGGAAGATGAGGTCTGCTCTCACAGGGAGCAGGAGGCCTCTGAGCTCCTGAGAGTCAGTTCACTGCTTTATATTTATCCCAAAGCTTCTTCATAGGAACACTTACACTGCTCTTGCTTAAACATAAAGCAACAACTGCACTACAGTTAAAGATCCCACCACCACCCCCTAGCACTGCCAGAAGAAAAAAAACCTTCAATTATTGAGCAACATGAAGTGTTATTTCCATACTAGTATGGGTGACATTTCCATTCAGTCCCTATAACTGTGATTAAAGGCGAGAGAGGTTTCTAAACATATCTAGAGATGTTGAGCCTCCTGGAGTATAAATAGCGTGCATTTCATAATCTCGTGTTTAAACATTTATTTTAAAATAACCCCCATATACATTCCAGAGATGCCTCCCTGCTATAGGACATGGATTGACCCGGGCTTTGCATATTGTTTGCAAACTGGGGAAATATTACTGCTGGTAGAAGCAGGCTTTATTTTTCCTGTCTGTAAAATAAATAAATATATAAATAATGTGGGCTGTCCTGTGCCAGTGCACCACGTGGAGATAATTCCTGAGACACATCTAGGCTCTCAGTGCAGATCCAGAAACGTGTAGTAACTTAATTGCCTTTCCTTGGACCTTAACTTCTGGCTGATGTTTCTAATTACATCCCTTACTCTTTCCTGCTACAACTGTAGCTTCTGTAGCTACTAAAATTCTGAACTTGTGTAGAAACTGACAGGTTGTGCTTTCCCCCAGCATTACCGATTCACTAGCAACATGACTTGGTGTGTGAACTGTACGTTTCAACTGTGAACTCACCAGTGGGCTTGTCTTTGGGCCACTGGAGAAGTTAAACTGTGTGTGTGCTAAGCGTTAAGTCTTGTTTGAAACAACATCAAGGCTGAAGAGTGGAAAACACGTGGTAAACATAAGCAGAATAGAGACTGGACGGGAATAGATGGAAAGGTAAGGCCGAGCCCAGTGGCATCTTTTTTTGTTCCCAGCCCAGCCGGATGGCTAGGTCACAGGGACTGCTGAGAAGCAGAGTGGCAGGATTAAAACCCAGGGTTTTGCCAAGGTAACGGGAACACTAAAGTTTGATAAAACTCCTTCTGAGCTTCTTACAGCAGTCTCTATGAACATGGCCTTTTAATTAGTGTGAGCAAAGGTTAATACAAATAAATAACGTGGGAGAAAGATCCCTGTTTGCTTCCAACAGGCATCGTCACAAAGGATGGTGATGGGGCTGGTGTAGACTGGAGATTTTGTTTATCAGGCCGTTAGAAAAACAAACAGTTAAAGGAGCTTCTCCTGTTCTCTTTTCTCTGGCATGTCCTCGGTTTTCAGCTTCTTTGGGCAAGTCAGGCAACATCAAAGAGGGTGCAGGGCTGCCTCACACCAGCATGCCAAATGCCAGGGACCTCTAATGGTAAAGACCAGATCAATGTGGTATGCATAAATTAGCCAGGAAACCATGAATTAGGGGATTGTCTCTCCACTACTGCTCTTACTTAATCCACTGCAAAGTAGGCTGAGGAAAGAGAATGTGACAGCATCAAAATAATGAACTGTTTTGGGATGGCTTGGGAATGGAGTTTCCCTCATCTTCCCCCATGCTCTCAAGTACTCCTATACGATGGAAGCACTGGGGCAGGCTTACTGGGAGCCAGACTGCAGAGGAAGAGCCTCGCTGGCAAAGCAGCCCTGAAGCTGAAGGTGTCTTGGCCCCTCCCTGGGATTCTTTTCTGTGGCCATTGATGCCTTTAGCTCCAAGCCAGCTCCATCTGAAGATTGTGTCATCCAGCCTAGGACAGAAAGGTGCTGGGGAAGGGGAGGAGAGGAAACACACACACACAGAAAAGAAAAGGTAGAACAAAACGTGTGCATTTCCAAACGCTGTTTAATCTGTGTACATTAATGTGAAATCAGTGCTGGAGCGCCAGCCCTGGAGATCTGTTTTGCTTTCTAATTTTTGGTGTGCACTTAATCCCGTGATTTCCAATGAGAGGTGGGATATTTTGAAACACCGGGCTCTCCAAGTTGGACAGCCTCGGGAAGGAAGTTCTCTGTGTGCTTGATGCCTGTTACTAAGAGGTTCAAAATACGACTATTGGTTAATCAGATAAATATCACTTCCCAGCCTCTAACAGCTCAGGCAGCTAATTGACTGAGTTTATTAATGAAGGAGAGAAAATTACGCAGAAGAAATGTGAGAACTGAAGACAGAGGTATAGAATCCTTGGAAAAAAGTCCACACTGGTGTTAAGTACATCCTGGGAGAAAGTGGGGGGGCAGTGGTTTGTTCCATTCCTGCATCCCGCACTCCAGGGAGCACATGGTGCTGCAATCCACAGGGCACTGCACTGTTTTCTAACTTTTTACCCCTTCCCCATTTACAGGCATGGAATGAAGCTCCCTCCAATCACCTGTCTCAAGAAAGATTATCCAGCTTCCTAACCTTAAGGATGAGACCCTATCAATATTGCCTCTGCTTTTGTGCTCAGGGTAGTAGTGCAATATTGCTTATAGGGTCTTTTCTTTTGAGGGTATTCTTCATGGAGAGAAGACAGCCACAGCAGGAAAAATTAATCCTATGTGCCCATCGAGTTAAGGGAAAAGTTGTGAAATACCGAGCATTGTTAGATAGGCAAGTAATTGTGCAGAGATGTTATGTGTGACAAATAATCATGCTATTGTGGTGACTCAAGATGTGAGTAATGGGCGTATTTTTGATGCTATCACACAGATTCAAAATGGCCTTGTGTTTAAAAGGCACAAGCAGTGATGGAAACTGCAGAAACCCATCACGTCTCCATTTTAAAGCGGTGCAAGTCCCGAGATGTTTGAAGGGTGCCTATTTTACATAACGATGTAAACACCCACCAAGGAATGGGAGGAGATATATAGCCACACACGGCTGTTTCTGTGCCTGATCCTAGCCCGAAAGCCAGTGCTGTGCGAAGCAGAGCGTCGCACGAAGAGCCCGAGGCTCTAACCCCGATCACCTCTGAACAAAGTTCTGTGCCTCCGCCCGGCGAGCGCCGGGGGCCCCGCAGCCCGGGCTTGGTGCGGGCACGGCGGGGCTGGGCACTGCCCCCAGCCCTTCCCGAGAGCGGCTCACAGAGGTACGTGGGAAAGGAGCCGGGCCGGGGCTGTTCAATCTCCATCGCCTCTCCGCTTTGTGAGAAATCAGCTGGGGGCTGACAGCAGCCGGGCCGGCCGGGTGGGTGGCCTCGCCTTCCATTTCAGGTGGTCGCCGCGGTCCCTTTCGGGACCTCTGGGGCCCAGGCAGAGGGGTGGTGGGAGGGGATTGGGGCCGGCTCAGGGTGCGGCGGAGCGGCCGCAGCCGCGGGGCTTTACAGCCGCTCCCCGGGCAGCGCGGGGCCGCGTTGTGCGAACCGGACCGCTGCCTCCTCCTGACCCCGCCGGCTGCCCTCGGTTTAACCTCCCGGGCATCGCTCCGAGGAGNCCTGTTGCACTACTGTCACGGTCGCAGCGAGCAGTGCAATAATGAAAGGGCGTCAGTGCGCCGGAGAGCGGCGAGAGCCGGGCGCAGCCGGTGTGCCAGCGGGCGGGGACAGCACGGGGCGTCCCGCCGGGTCCCCGCGCTGCTCGCTGTGTCGGGACGCGCAGGGCAGGGGGAGCGGGTCCGCCTCGGCCGTCCGTGTAAATAAAGTGCCTTCCCACGTTCCGGTCGCTGCCTTTTCTTCCGGGCGGGTTTTCTTGCAGGTCTCCAGCCCCTCCTGCCTCCCCAGCAGCGGCTATCGACGTGTTTTTTGCCCGGCCGTGCTAATAGCCCGCTCGTTCTTTGTGGCAAGAAGGTGAAAACGGAAAATGAGGGTCTTCCTTAGCCGGGCAGGCTGAAAAGCAGGCTCGAGGCCTTGCCCTAGTGCTGCATTCAGCAGTGGGGATGGGGGGAGCGTGGGGCGGTAGAGGAATGGTTTACAATAACGGACATCAGAGCAGTGCTGCGGCCGGGAGCTGTGCCGGGAGGGCCAGGAAATAGTCCTTTGATTATTAGTGGCCGTGGTGAAATGGATACTTCTATAAAAGAAGGCTGGGGAGGGGTATTTCCTTTAGCAAAGGGCCTTTCCACTCTGGCTTTTTGAACCTGCACTTCTCGACCCTGTTTCTGCTTCATCATGACTTTTTGCAGAGGAAGGTGAGTGCAGAAAACAAACCAGCTGGAGGAGGGGGATGCAATCTAATTCTGATGAAAAGGCTTTTCCAGTCTATGCTTAATTTCCTATTTCTGTTGGATTCTCTCTTTCTTCCATCTCTCACACGCACAAGCAGATGTAAGAGCTGAGTCCTTCCACGCAGTCTCTCGCAGTCAGCCCCCTCCCCAGCTTCACCGCCAGGCTGTGCGCACAAAATGGCTGCAGCAGCCTGTGGGTGGGCATGGAGAGCTCAGGAAGCTGCTTTTCTTTTTCCCACTCTGCCTGCCCAGGAAGCCCTTCTGCTTTTCTTTTCTGTGGCATTTTGCTCTTGCATAGCTCTGTGCAAATCCAAGGGGGTCTCCAATGTGTGAGCTATGCATGGAATGGGAGCTGGGGAGGGAAATGGACAGTTTGCATGAGAAGGGGATCATTCGGGCCCCAGTGTTTATTTTTTTGCTGACCTTCTGGGGATATGGTCAGTGAGAGCTGTGACAGCTGCTGGAAGCGGCAGGGGCTTTGAAGATTGTGAAGGTTGTGACCTCGAGGCCCCTTTCCTCTCTCTGTCCCAGGAGCTGCTGAGTCAATCACGGAAAAGGGGAGGTGAAATGGGGGCTGCTCTTTAGCCATTTTTCAATCGGTCAATGAAACAGGAAAGGACAAATGCAAGAAGAAAAAAAGAGCGATTACTTCCACTTTGGTGCATTACTGAGAAGGGGGGACATCTCTTTGGCAAAAGATTATAACAATAATGGGAAACCACTGTGCTCCCGAGATCCAGCACCTTGAATAAAGGATTTGACTGGGCAAGAAACTGATGGCAGATAAATAACAATGAGTTAGGGGGAAAGCCTACAAACTATTTGGTTCAAAGCTAGAGGGAATACACCTCTTAATTTTCACCTGATTCCATCTCTAGACATGTATCACTATCTTCCACCATCTCCATGACCTCACACGAACACATCTTCACCTTTGCTGAGCTTGAACCCCATGGCTGAGGCTGTGATGAAGCCATGGGGAAGGACTGCCCTGAACATGCCAAAATAAAAGGACAAAGTACATTGTGTGTGCGTGCTTTCAAACAGCACAGGCTTGCTTGGGAATCCACACCGCGGGCAGCCCACGAGAGGGCTCTCACTCAGCCCCAGAGCCCTCTAAGCACAGAAAATGGAGTTTAAGTTTTATTTCACTTTCTAGATAACATGATCCTATGGATCTGGCCTTTTAAAATAGTAATCAGAACAGCAAACAGAGTGCCTGGCTTTGCTTGATCGATACACAGCAGAGGCAAAGAAGGCAAACAGCAGGCTTTTCTGTTGGTTTACACAGGGGGCACTTAAATACTATATTGGTTACATAATACTAGTTGGGGGTTGGGGTTTTACACGTACTTCTATTAAATGTATCTGTGAGATGTGTTTTAAAGTGATCAACGTAAATCCAACCACAGCTTTAAGAGGAAAACTCTTGTGATTAGACCTAATAACACCAGGTAGCTCATAGTAAAGGCCTCACGTGGAGTACCATGTCCAGTTCTGGGCTCCCTGGTACAAAACGGACAGGGATCTCCTGGAAAGAGTCCAGCAGAGGGCCATAAAGGTGATAGAGGGAGTGGAACACTTCCCTTGCGAGGAAAGGCTGAGAGAGCTGGGGCTGTTCAGCCTTGAGAAAAGAAGACTCAGAGGGGATCCGATCCACGTCTATCAATATCTAAGGTGCAGGATGCAAATGGACGAGGCCGGACTCTTCTCAGCAGTGTGTGGTGATAGGACGAGGGGAAATGGTCACAAACTGAAGCATAGGAAGTTCTGCACCAATGTGATGGAGCACTGAAGCTGCACACAGAGGTGGTGAATCTCCTTCTCTGGAGATGTTCCAGAGCCTGGATGGCGAGCTGTGCAACTTGGGCTTGGAGCTGCTTTGGCAGGGGGTTGGACTCAGTGATCTCTGGAGGTCCCTTCCAGCCCCTACAGTTCTGTGATTCTGTGATATTTACTAGAAACCAAGAGATTTCAGCCACCTCCCCCCTTCCCCCCATCTGCTGTAAAGCCTTGTCCTCAATCTACTGCAGTGGAGGGTGTCACTGCCTGTAGAAGTGCTGCCATAGACAGCCATTTCCCTGCAGGATGCAAAGGCTGCTGGTTTTTAGGGCCATATCCTGCTACTGCTTCCACATCCAGCCCTCAAGGTTCATCCAACACAGACCAAAGACAGGATATGGTCTGGCAATTATGACAAACAAGTGCTAAGCAAGAGGACAAGGCATAGTTTAATAATAATAATAATAATTAAAAAATCCTAGTGCCTTCTTAGCCAAAATTGATCAGGAAAAACAAACAAACAAACAAAAAACAAAACAACCACAATTCTTTGTTAACTCCTGAGAATTCTGCTCACATGTGACATCTGAAAGCATATTCTCTTCCCCATAAGCCTTTCAGTAAGCATCCTGTTGCCATCCAAAGGGAGTAGCAGGTGGCCAAACTGCTCCACTGAAGGCTTGGCAATGGCATCAGCCACCCAGCTTTTCAGCTGAAGCCTCTCTCAATCAGCACACAACTCCTCAGACTGTCTAAACCCTTCCTGCGAACAGCAAGATTCCCCAGCAAGGCCTGGGTCTAGTAGCTCCACTTCCTCACAAAGCACCCGCTGCTCAAAAGTCAGCAGATGGGAAGAAGTGTCTCAAACTTTCACAGCTTCAGAACCGTGCTCCTCTCTTCAGTGTGCTGTCACTGGAAGCTCCATGGGCAGAGATCCCTGCTATAAAGAGCTAGCAGAATGGCAGGTGGGTGGCTGATCGAGCACGTTCTTTACTAGTGAACCAAAACCATCCATGTGGCACTGCACAGGACTGGGTACACTGCCAGCACACAGTGTCAACTACCAGCTTGGCAGAATTCCTGCTTACTCACCTAGGAGGTGGGTGTGCCTTGTATTGTAAACCTCTTCAGATCTTGTAAACAGACACACAGAATGCTCAAGTGACAACGATAATAATATACCAGTAATAAAGCTGCAATTTTAAGGAATCACCCTTCAGCAACAACAACAACAACCCCTTCTTCAAACATTTCTCAGCTGTGAAGGAACAGTTTTGCAGGAGATGCTACATCCTTACCAGCAGTTCACCCAATTAAAATCAGTAGGGAATTACACTTTGTATAAAAGCCTCCATCACACTATGCTGGAAGAGAAACTTCGTTTTGTTCCTCCATCATGAATTTCCATCATATTTCAGGATAAGTTTGGGGTGACAGCAGAAAAGTCTGCTGCTTGTTTTTTTGTTTTACAGAGATAGACCCTAAACACATCTCTAAATTATTAAAAATAAAAAAAGCAAGAAAAATCGACAAAACCAACCCAGCACCACCACCAAAAACCATCTCTGCCCTGAGGAAAAAAAAAAAGAGACTTCCAGATCTGAAGAAAACACAGACCTGCCAACAGCCCTGGAGAGGTACAGAAGGCCACTTCCATGTACAAGCTGTTACAGAAGCTGAGCACTGGCAGAATGAAAGACTCCTCACTGCCAGCCCCCTAGCTCCCAGTACTAAGCGATTCATTTTGGGGGCATTCAGCAGCGTTTGGAGCAAGCCGAAGAGCAGTTTTGCTATTCCCCTGTTCAATTCTCTCTCACTTTCTCTGATCTAAATCAATTCCATCTTGTTTCCCTCTTCACTCACCAACATCCCACCTACTATTCCTACTGAAAGGCAAACGCTTACAAAAGAACAAATCGAAGCAACACAACCAAGAAAATCCACCAAACCAATACACAGACACTTGAAAAAGCAAGAAAGCCTTTACACTGGGACGGAATGTGGGGAATGACTCTGAATTCGGGAGAAGCGGAGGCGCACTCTTCTGCATTTGCATCCTGTGTAAGGGAGCAGAGTGGTGTGGCTCTGCCTTGAACCGGTGTGGCTCTACAGCCTCGAGCAGCGAAATGCCATCGGAGCAGGGGCACGCTTCGCAGGTGGGTCACAGCCACAGGGGTCCCGCCGGCACAAGAAGCTGCCCGTGCCTGCCTGGGGCAGCGCGTTCCCGGGAGCGGACAGCTCTGCCCGGCTTCTGCCTCCAGTGCTCGCCGGCACGGGCAGCCCTGGAGCGGCTGGGCCGAGCCGAGCCGAACCGAGCCGAGCCGCCTCGCTGCCACCGATGAGAACGGGTCTCGGTGCGGAACAGCGCATCGCTAACCGCCCGAGCCCGACAGCCGCCGCGCAGGGAAACCGGGCCCCACAAACCTTTTGCATGGGGATTTCGGAGGGACCCCGTGCACGTGGCACTTGAAAGGACACCGCCGAATTTCACCCGCAGAGCAGGAGGGAGCCCCCCCACCCCCTCCCCCGCAGCAAGGTGCGCTCTGCTCAGCACCGCCGGCGCGCCCGTGGGAGGGTGGGAAAAGGAGGTACCGACGCGTGGCTTTGGATCGCTCAGCTCTGCCCTAGTCACCATCTGCAGTCAGCCCGCTTATGCACGCTTCCCTCTACTAAAGGACCCTCGACTTTAGCTAACGCTTTTTTATTTTTTTTTTTAGCTTAAGTCATTCTTCCAGTATAAACCATAGTGTCTCAGAATGAACAAAAGATAATCATTTTCCTTCTATTTTTAAGGCTCTATATAGAATAAAATGCGATCTAGTGTCAAGGTGCTTTTCTGGCAAGAATCACCTAGACCGGGCAGCATTCCTATGGAAAAGAATGCAAAAACAGCCCGAAATAAAGCGATCGGTCCGCGTTATTATTTTGCCTTCAGGAACACCTTTTAACGCGGTCCCACGCAGCAGCCGCCCGCCCAGCACCGCCATGCCGCCCCTCCCGCGGCACGAAGCCGTTGGAAGCTCCGATTCGGTGCTGCTGTGGGCAAGGAGGGGCTGGGAGTGCCGAGTCCCCTCCTCCCGGAGCCGATTCTCCTCCACGCGCGTTCTGGCTGCCGATCGGTCCCACGCAGTCTCCGCCCGCCCGGCCCCATCCCACCGGGCAGAAATCCCACTCATTATTCCCCGTCCCCGCAGGGCAACAGCAACCGTCCCCCAGAGCTGCGGGGCGGCACGGTAGGGAAGCGTTAAAACCCGGGGGGTATGTGGAGGGGCTGGAAACTTCAAGGCTCGAGGAGGCTTAGGATTTTCTTCCCACCACAACTCTCGTGGAGGACAGCATCTCTTTAACAGCCGCTTCCAAAGTCACAGTCACCTGCTCCTTTTTGGGTAGAGAGGAAGGAGGTCATCTCCCAGCTGGGAATCCACACCTCTGTCCCGGGAGGCCCGCGGCACACAGCCCTTGCCGAGCAGCATCCCTCCTGCCCTCTAGAGCACGGGTTTGGCGCCACTAAAGGAAGCTCCCCAAAGGGATGGATGACACAGGGCACTTCCACGCCCAGCGGGTCCCAGGCTCGTGCTGAGTCACTGCTGGGACTTCTGATTTCGGGAGCAGCTCACTATTCACTGTCTGCATTTACCCATATCTGTTCGAGCCTCGCAGGTTTAAAGCTCCAATAGTGTTTTTGTCAATGGAGTCACAAGAACACACGACATAACTATAAAATATTGCTGTCAAGAATAAAGAATCTGCTGTTTCTAGCAAGCAGGGAAGATACAAGTGGAATAGACCAGTTATTAAACAAGTGCACCCCGTGTGCCTTCTGTATCTAAAGCAGTTCCCGTGCTGCAGCAGTTCAGAACTGCTGGAAGGGCACTATGACACTGTGCTTCTGCCACAGTGCCAGGAGACCGGGAAGGCTGGAAACCTTTTCTCCAGCCCTACCACAACAGCATCTCCACGGGCAAGGAGCGCTCCGGATGCCTCCAGGTGCTCTCAGGACAGGTACCGCCTCGGTTTTTTTGTTGTTTGTTTTCTCGGCGCAAAGAGGCTCCGTTCTCCCCTAACTCCAGAGTCCAACGCACTGCCGCGGGTCGGGGTCCGCCACGCCCGGCTTCCCCCGGCTCCTGCTCGGCAGCAGGACTGTGCCCGCCGCCGAGAACTCCGGCAGCACGCGTGGCTGCGTGCGGGATGCGGGACCTGCCCGCGCTACCCGCTCCTCTGCGGAGCGGGCGAGGCTGCATAAAGAGACGTCAGCCGTGCCCGGTGGAGCAGGGACCAAGAACAGCTTCGGCTCCGGGAGGGCGGGGAGGGGAGGAAGCCTCCGGCCATCACCCGAGGAGCGCTGCCAGCAGGAGCCGGCTGCACACGCTGCTGCTCGGGATCGCGAAACGCTCCTCCCCGGGAGCATCCTTTCGCTAAGACGTCAAGGAACAGCGGCAGGCGGCTGATGCTCAGGAACCACTGCCAGGTAGACTCATGGAAGAACTATATCCCCTTGGCAAATGAGGGAAGCCCTCGATAACAGCCGTGCCGGCAGGGAAGGACGTGGGACACGCAGCCCCGCAGAGAGCAGATCGCATCCATCAGCTCGCAGTCTGGTACCACTCGGTCATTCAGATGACACGGGGCCCTTCGAGGGAAGGAATCCAGGCAGTTACAGAAGGGACAAGAAGCGTTCATATAATAGTACCACTTACGGGAAGCACACCTTGTGCCAGCTGGAAACAGGTCGTTTTGTTTTTAGCTTTTGCTTTCGAGATCTCAGAATATGCAATGGGATTCTCGTATACAGGCAGGGAACTCTTTTCTCCTCCCATTAATAATCCTTTTTTTTGTCCCTCATTCCCCCTTACTGAAATGGAAATCCGTACCTAGTTTTAACATACAGCTAATTGCCTTAATCGTCTACTTTAAGCAAACACGCTCCGCCCTTGGCAGAGTTCTACGGATCCCGTCGAAAGACAGCGAATATAAACGCCTGAAGCATCACCCTACAGCCTACGCTAATGCTTTACGTTTCCTTTTGAAATAACAGCAGCACCGGACTCGGCAGGGCGCAACGAAGGTGAAGTGACAACGATGGCGACAACGGAGGCGAGCCGCGGCCGCACAGCAGCGGCCCTCCCTCGGCCCGCCCATTCCCCCCCAGCCGCACCCGGCGGGACAGCAGCGCTCACTAGCGGCCGCTCCCGGAGCGCCGGGTTAAGGGGAAGGACCGTCCCCTCCACGACTCGTCCCCTTCTCTTCTTCCTCACAGTCGCCCTGCTTGCAGCCATGCCACCCAACTTTTTACACAGGCAATCTAAAGCGCTGCTTCCTAAGAAGGACGGAGTGGTCAGCTGGATTTAATAGTAGAAAACATACCCCAGGAGCATAAATAAAATATTGTCCTCTGTGAACATCACCCGACCCCACTGAAATTACTGACTGGAAGGAACTGACCCTGGTGATCTGTCTTTTGCAAAGGGTAAAATAAATTAATAGGTATAAATACTCAAGGTCCTCCAAAAGAACACTGGCATGCATACAAAAATATTTCTTCCTTTAAGTATTTGTTAAAATAACTTTCAGAACTAAAAGTTTATAACAATTAGTGACTTACAGCCATAATAAATATTACAAACCATACTCGAGCTGAATTGCCTTGTGTTTGCTAAGGAACACACTGCACACAGCTGGTAAAGTTCAACACTTCTATCAAAGACAGCTGAATGGTGCCAGAGCTGGAGCACACGGAGAGAGGTTTGAAGAAAAAACTGCTGAGTCAGTAAGGCACAGGTGGGCACTTCAAAGCAGTAAAAAAGGTGCAGGCAGCAGCACGGGATGCTGCAGACCTGAGCATTTTGAAGGCTCTCAGCCAGCTGCCTTGGCGCCAGCAGGGAACCCGATACAAAAAGACAGCAAGCATGGCAGCCAGAAGTCAGGCACCCAGCAAGGTGCTGCTTCTGGAAGGAGACATTCCTGCAGTTCAGGCTCTGCCTACTACAGCTGATAACCACGGTGGATCTATAGAGACAGACAGTGATTCCAGTGCTGGAGAAGAGAGGCAAAAGATAGAACAGACTCTGCAGAATTAACAGGCTTTAAAATACTGCTGAGTAAGCATCAATGGTACAGGGTTTTGAATGTCTTTTTTCCTTTTTAAGTTTGAAAAGTATATTTAACTTAAGAACTAATATATGCAATCATAATGAAATAAAGATGTTAGTTTATCTTCAGCCTTAATGTTCAGAGTTAAAAGCAAATGTGGTAAATCCCTTCTAGTACTTTCAAATAAGTGAAAACACTTCTTATACTGAAAAGACAAAGTAAATGACAAGTGCTCAGTTCACATGCTAACCAGCTACACAAAGCTTTAAAAAGACTCAAGAAACAGACAGTGAAAGTGTTCGCACTCAAACAAGCATCCCTCAAAAAGAATTCCAAAAGCATATTAAGTTTGCATCATTCCACATAGACATATACATAAATATATATCTAATTCAGTCTAATAAATGCAGCATTTGACAGATTTTTCAAAGTAGAGAGTTTAAAGTAAGCAGATTTCCTTCCACAATTATTCTCACTGAGAACAACTATAAATAAAGGTCCCAGTAATGCTTTTCCCAAAAGCCCTTCTAGTCTATCAGGGCAACACTGGCACACCTCCTTCTCACAGAGCTCCTTTAACAGTACAATAAGCAAGAAGCCAGAGTGCATCTGTCAATCACTTGATAAAACTCTATTTTGCTATCAACAGAAGCAAAACAAACAGTTTTTACTTAGCATTAAACTGCATAGAGAACTTGACCCAAGTCTGATATCTTTAGTTAGATTATAAAAGTCATATGGAAACAAGCAACTAAAAAGCCCAATACACGAATGGAGATGCTCCAAGTCTGGTCCTCAGCTATGGGGGGTGCACTGGAAAGCTGAATTGTAAGCAGAGTAAATAAAAGCATTTGAATGAGATTTTGAAATTGTAGTAATTCGGTTTAAAAACATACATTAAACAGATGTTAATTGAGACCTTACAGATGTTGAAGTTTTATAAAAAGAAAAGCAGATTTGCAATGGGACAAGCTACCATTTTTCACAGCTACAACCTTGTAACAGAATTCTCCTCAGATGTACTTCCACTAGCCTCATTCGAGAGTCTGCCAGCACAACTTCTGTAGTGGGAACTGAAACAAATAAAACTGGCATACGGACCAAGACGAGCCACAGAGATCTTAGCCCTTCCTTAGCTACACAAATTTTCCACAAGTGCCAACAACACTGAACTAAGACTGCATGGATTAGGAATAAACTGGTTAGCTCTCTGATAAAGAGAGCTGGAGAACTCATTGCCAAATTTGTGTCTTCATTCTGTAAGTGCTACTGCTTTTTTGCAGTTTCTCATAAACCAACTTCAGAAGAAAAGCTCTCCTTTTTATTAAAGGAAAGGCCAGCTTGTTTAAACAGGGTTGTTTTTTTTTGTCTTTCTTTTCAGTCATTATTCTTTATTGCTTCAATAACAATTAGGAATACCAGTGAACCTTACATAAAAGTTTGCTTCTAAGACAAAACCATAAAAGCTCATTTTGTCTCCAAAATGCCTGTTATCCTTCAATACTGTAAGATTAACAGAAAAACACTCTTACCTTCTTCGAAGATATCACAAAACAACAGAGGTTTCTTGTTCTACAGAATAAGAAGGATCTTCACTAGTATCAAACCCCTAGATAAAATCTGAAGCTATTCTGTGCAGCACAAGCTTGTGAGGGATCAGCATACGAAGCATAAGCATACAGGTACATTTATAGTTTAAATGAAATTATGTACTACACCTCATCGACATCACTCTCTATAGAATGTGACAGTAAAAGCAGTAAATAACTTTCCTGCTTCATTAACTGATTGATTAATTAAGACCATAATCAGTAAACTAGTTATAGATGAAAAAAAACCAACACCTGAATCTGTGGACTTTTCACACTCATGGAGTGAGCTTTTCTCTTTAAAACAAATAGGAAATGTAATAACTGTTTTAGTCAGCATTTCTAGCAATACACTGTAACAAAAGTGCTCAAGAGTTAGGACTTTTCTCCCCTCTCTCCACAGAGGAAGAACAGCACAGAAATTAACGTCTCATTTGATGAAGATTCCTTGCTATCACTCTAAGAGATCATCCCTCTGTTAAAAATCCAGGACCAAACAATTTTCTAAGATTTACTTTTTCCTTTTCTTCTAGATTCGCACAGAAGAACCCCACATGGGTGTAAGTCCTACTACTTATTCTCCAAGATTCTGTAGAGCCAGAGATCTTAGAAATGATTCTTTCAAAGAATAATAAGAGATGGTATATTTAGATGGATCTATACAGGCAATATACAGGATGATACAAGAGGAAAATGGCTCACCTTAGATAGAGAAGGCTCGCTGGGTACTCCACACGGGAGGGATCTCCAGAAAGAGATCCTTCTCTGGTGGTAGCCAGCCCTTAAATGGGGCTTGGGGAGAGGTGGAGCCAGGCTCCCCCCCCTCCAATCACACAGGTATTACTGCCTTCACCTGTGCCCCCATGGCTGACTCACTGCTCACCTCAGGTGATCAATCAGTGGTTCAGGCTGTGATTCAACAGTTCCCCTACAGATTCTCATACTGAGCTTGCAATGATATGCAAGAACAACATAGATCAAATTTATTCACATCACATTAAAGTTTATAAAATTCTAATATTAATTAAACAAGTAGAAGCTTTCTGCACCAGTTCCTCGAGCAGAAGTCTTACTGTTTGATAATGAGCAGTATCACAATCAGCAGAAAACAAAACAAAACAAATTTCTTGGGAGAGTGGTAATAAATAAAAACTTGTCCTCTTACTTCAATGCACACAATATTTCCAGCTTTTCCATACATGCACAATGAAACTCAAACACATTGGAAACAATTTTCAGATGGACTGAAATATTTTTCTGAAATGCTGAAACAGTTGAATTTGACTCATCCAAAAAACACCATTTTCCAAGAAATATTTTCCCTTTAGAAATCTAGACTTACTTTCTCTCTTCACTAATAGCATTCTCTCATTAGCTAGAAATAAGTTTCCAAATATTTAATTATAATTGAAAAAAAGATTACAAAACACAAAGTTCTGTGGTACCTGGAACTACAGAGATGTACTACTTTGTTTTTTCCATTTCTTTTGAATTTGAGAAGTAATGAGCAAAATAAATGTCAGTGAAAGCTAACACATATGATCTAGTTCCACCAAATAAGCTTGAAGATTTAGAAAGGATTTCTTAAATTAATTTAAAATGTCTTAGCCTGGGAGATGCCATTCCCATGGAAGTGCTGCATTCCTAGAGTGAACCAATGCCCTTCAGTAACACAGAAAGTCAGTCACGTCGACAAGACGGGACCTTTTAGGAGACCAAGTATTAGCATCTCTGAACACTGGAGTAAGATGAACCTTACAGGATCCTCTGTCAGTTCAGAGCTCATCATGTTTTGCAAGGTCCATACTGGGTTTGATGAAGACTCCTTCCATTGCCTTCCAGTAGTTGTGATGATTAGCAGTGGGCATGCCATGAACTTCCCGTTGGCCTCTAATGGGATGGCCATATTGTTCCCCAGTTATTGAAAGGAACACCTCAGTTCCCACGTGCTTGAAGCGCACTGCATCCTCCCGCTCCCAGTGAGTCCCACTGCATTGCACAATCCATATATCGAGGTCATCTCCTTCACCATCATCACCAAAGGCACTTACTTCCTGTTAGAGACAAATCTCGAGTGAAAATATAAGCAAACACTGCCAATGCACACACAAAACATCAGCCACAAAGCCAGCAAAATTTAAAGGCAAGGATGCAGAGGAAAGAAACACTGCATTGCTGTCAACAGTGCTCAAATTCAGAATCAGTAACTCTCTGCGACTACAACCTGAACATAAATTGCCAAACTCCAACATATATCAGAGACTAAAGACAATCTGAGCAGACATCAGAGCAATCCTTCTGACAAAAAATTTCAAAAGAAACAACACTAATGCTGATGCAAATTTTCCCCACTAAAACATACTTATAACTGTAAATACTAATTTTGTAGTACGACACTTCAGAGTTATCATTGCAAAAATGTTTTTCATCACAAGGTCCCAGCATTTTTACTTATTAAAGAATTGTATTCCTTTTCTACTTTATTACACCAAGATTACAAGTTCACAGCTATTTTGTTTTGCACCACTGGACAGACAGCTGAATGCCTCTTCAAAAAAAATAAATAAATAAAGATGAACCACCATTAAGGCAAATGAATTCCTGATAAAACAAAGGTTAGAGATCAGATTTCATGATCTCTGTCTGCATCAACCTGGCAGGCGCAGCTCCCACTGTTTCAGGCTCAGCACAGGCTTAAAAAATCTGATTGCAAGAAGTGATTAACAACTTGAAAACAGAACTGTAGTAGTTTGTACCTATCAAGCTAATAATTTAGATCCATGTTAATTCAAGCTTTTGTCTATACAGTATCAAAGACGACATACCAATTGAAAAATCAAACTTTGTTAAGAATATGAAATAAAGGTTTGTATTCAGAACCACACCTTATTTCAATAAGATAATGAGTCACAGTCCCATCAATCTGTAGGAGACCATTTAAAATCTTTTGCTTCGATGCTGTGAAAACACATAGCAAATACAAAGAAAAAAAAAAGACAGTTGCTGGATATTTTCACATTAATCGCAATGTTGATGAATTGTTTAAACTAGCAAATGACTGAAGGTGGAAAGTCTTAGGGAATCCACCTGGTCTTCAAATAATTCTTCTGAAATGCTATTTTTCCACCACTTACTCTGTTTTAATAAATACATAAACCAGCTACCTTACTTACCTTTACAAAATTGACCTTTACTGTTTCAGCCACTTTCAGACTGTTTCTACAAATAGTCTGCTTTTCCAAATTAGAATCTAATGATCTATCTACTTAGTCAAACAGAAGACTAAAATGACTACTAAAAACAAACTTCCAACAAATTTGGATTATATTTTAAGAAGCACTTTCAATTCTAGACAATCATTTGATAAGCCTGGGCCATTGTTACAGTGAGGAACAGTGCTCTAGAAATACATAAAATGGCAAATAAAGATGATTGTGAAAGTGGGTTTATTTTTTTCTGGCAAGGGAGGACAAATAAATAAGCAAAGGAAAATAAAATAGACACAAGGAGAAGATGACTGAAATTAATGGACTGGAATACCAGGGAACTAGGATATAGGAAATCTTAAATGTCCTAAGATGCAATTAACTGTCTGGCTGATTGGTCTTCATGATGTTGAGAAAAGTGGCTAATGTCCTATACTGTAAAAGTGTAAAATATGTCAAAACAATCATCAAAGCATCAGTAGTGCAAAATAAAGAAACCAATATAGGTTTGTAAAAGCTAGTGTGACAAACTAATACTGGTAGATATTACATTTTGGCTCTGTCAGGAAATTTAAAACATTATTCTACAATACAGAAAAGCAACAACATGAACATTGCATACCCACAGATACCCTGTTTCAGGCAGCTGGTATCTAAGTCTGATTCTCCAAAAACATGAAATCTGGAAAGAGGCACTGTCAATACCAATCGTGCATTATTTACACAGAAACTTATGATTCAGAACAACTTACTTGGTTATTGGAGAGTGGCGATGGGAAGTGATGAGTGTGTAAATTTTTTCCTGTGTTGACGTGGGTAAGTCGTATTGCTTGCCCACATTTCACTGGGGTTCCGCGCTGGCAGCTGCCATCAGTCTTCCCACGAATCCGCCAGTAACTGTTGGCATCATCGGAAGCTTCAACTCCTGTCACTGACTGTTGCCCACTTCCTGTTGGAATAGGATTAAATGGCAGGAGACTTAACCCACTTCCGGAGCTCAGAGATACCCGAAAGAACTGAAGGCAGATGTTCTAAACACACAGGCACGACGCTATTAGGATACTGTCCCACAGCCCGTTTTCTGACTCCAACGGGAACGCAGGTACCACATCCTGAAGAAGCCTGAAGAACCTCACGGAGGCCCTCGATGCAGCACAGGACCCACCTCAGCGAGGCGGCAAAGCATCCGTCTCACACCGCAAACGCAGGAGATGCGGAGCCCGCCTGCTCGGCCTCGCCGCGCCCCGGGCCGCAGCTGCCTCCTCTCCCCGCCAGGCGCCCCGGGACAGACATTCCCCGATCCTCTCACAGCCTCCCACGGCCGTTTCCCGCCCTTCCC
>VXAB01012927.1:0-51277 GCA_013399175.1 Odontophorus gujanensis
GTTTTACACTCAGGCTCTCAAAGCTTTAAACTCTGTTTTGATTCATATTCCACCTTCCAGCATCATTTGTGCCCATCTTAAAGACCACTGGGAGAAAGGCAACACCCATGTACCAGAAGAGCTGAGGAACCTCCCAGCCACGTCCTGGATGTTGTTAGCCACCACTGTGGTGAGGCAGGATAATGGCATCAGCAGATCCTCCTGACAGGGAATTCCCCTGCCCTGCTGAGGTGACTCCTTACATCAGTACAGAATGCAACGGGTGAATTGCCCAGCTGCTCTTCTGAAAAACAGGCATTATTAGTGAGTTAGGTGAAATCACACAGTTTAAACATAGTGATGTCTTACAAAATGCAGCTTTCTATTCCATTCTCATTCTAGCTCTGCGGCTGCTGCCAAAGCTTTTATTATTTACGTCTTCCCTTTGACTTTCTTTAGAAGTGCAGTGCTTATTTCTCTTCTCTCTACACCTCATGAAAGCTCCTACAGCAGCATGACAGGCCGAAGACCTGAACTACATTAAAAAACATAGCAATGCAACTGAACAAGAAGAATCAAAATTAACTCGGTTTGATTCTTGCCTACCCAGTCCTGGCTTGCTTATTTTCCACACAAACATACTGCAATTGCCATAGAATCATTTGACTTGGAAAGGACCCTAAAGGCCATCTGATCCAACCCCCCTGCAGTGAACAGGGACACAGAACCCCATCCAGACTGACCTGGGGTGTCTCCAAGGACAGGGAATCCATAAGCTCTCTGGGCAGCCTGTGCCAGTGCCTCACTGTAAAGAACTTCTTCCTTACACCAAATCTAAATCTACTGTCTTTACTATGAAGCCACTTCCCCTTGCCCTTTGACAACAGACCCTGCCAGAGTCCATCCCCTTCTTAGCCACGATCCATGTAGGGTACTGCAGGTACCACTGGCCTCAAAGGCACTCTGCTGGCTCATGGTCATCCTCCTGTCCACCAGGACAGTCCTTCTATGCAGAGGGAGGAGACCAAGGACCTCAGAGAGAGAAGAGGCTTTCCTGGAGCCAGGCCTGGCCTGGCCTTATTGCTGCACCCATGCAAAGCTGTGTCCTGTGTCACAGAGAGTGTGGCAGCTCCTGTGTGAGAAGACAAGGCCATGCATGCCTACCATGGGCATGCAGCCGTACCTGTGACAGTGGCCATGGCTGCAGGTGGCAATCACAGCATACCTGAGCACGTATGTAAAGGAGCACACACAACTTCCAGTGTGTGATAGCATGCTGGGGCATGGCACTGTTCATGGGAGTGCCTGTGCCTGGCCATGCCCACAACTGTGCCCCTCATGCTGCTATTGCTCCTGGTGTGCAGGTGCAGCAATGGTGTGTGTGAGAATCCCTGCAGAGCGAGCTTGGGAATGATCAGGACCTGGAGGATATCACCCCTCAGGCAGTTGTGTTGCTGCTGCAGCATTTGAATCTATCTGCACCAATCCCACAGGGCACAGCTGCTGGGTCATGGCACCATCCTTAAGGCACTTCCATGCTTGCTGCCCTGATTTGTCCTGGCCTTGCTGTGCACTGTGGAAGGGCTGGGGTTGCCCTGTCCCACAGTGCATCAATGCAACATGTCTTGATTGCTTTGCAGTGTTAAGAGGAAGCCTGCAGAGCTGGTGGAGGCTGTCAAAGAACAGAGATGAACAAGGTCCTGAGGATGGGAGGGAGGGAGTGGAGAGAACCATGTTTATGGGGAAGGCCCCTCTGAGCAGGCACGGGGTGGGCTGTTGACTGGACTTGCTTCTCTAGGCACTGAGATCTCCAAAAAGTGCACTGCCACGTGGTTGAGGCTCCAGCCTTGGCTCAGACCAGAGGCAGAGGACAGGCAGGACCCATGCAGCCCACAGGCATCCCTACCCCTGGCTATAACTCAGGAAGGTTGCAGCACATCGAGACCAACACAGCCCCTGATGGCATCCTCCTCTGGGGGCACCTGAACTGCTCACTGCCATGCCACTGTTTCTCATGAGGTTTCTGCTGCTCTTAGGGCTACTGCAGCTCGTCCTCTTCATCCTGGTCCTGCTGCAGAGGGATATCCTGCACTGCATCCTGCCTCCAAAGCTGGCATCTGCCTTTGACATTTGTCCACCCAAACCTGTTCTTTCCTGACCTAAGCACAGACTGTGTCTAGATCAGACATGTCCAACCCACAGCCTGGCACAGCCTGCACTGCAGCTGCTCCCTGGTCTGTGCCATCACGGCAGGAGCTCCTCCCCACCAAGCATCAGAGGTGGATACTGGTGGTACGGCATTAGAGGCTGACTCTTTCTGCCAGCATTCCCTCAGATTTTGTTACCATAAAACAGATGGCAGCAGAAGGCCAGCCTGACAAAATGACATCTGACATGGAAGTGCATATGAAGGCGAAGGTGTGTAATCAGATTCCTCTATGTGGAAGAAACGGCGTCCACTGACATTTGTTGGTGCTTTACAGAGACCAAATCTGTGTGATGTGAACTCAGTGAGGGGGGGGTGGTGCATTTCTGCAGCAGTGACAGTGGTCACTTCTGCTGGTGCAGAATCCAGCATATTGACTCTTCACCTTGAACTAGAGAGATTAGGGTGTCAAAGGCCATGGGAAGAAAGCACGTTTTAGTTGTAGAAGCACAATTGTGCAGGAGAAATCTGTGTGAGTTTAGTAAGAACTGTATGTCCACACTCCTCACCCTAGAAGAAGATCTGGAGGAGAATAAAAAGTGCCTTTTAAGCTGCAGATCTGTCAAGGACACAGGACAACAGTAGGCAGGAGTCTGAAAGCACTCAGCTGCAAAATGAGAAGGGGGGTGGTTTTAGGTGTTAATTTAATCCATATCTGTGACAGAACTGGGTCAGACTCCTGGGAAGATGTATACACAGCAGTGGCCAGGGAGGAGGGAGCCGATAGCCCTTGTCTTACCTGCTTACCAGTATACACACTTCCAGCAGTAAAACAGCTTTGCTCGAGATCTGTACTGAACCAAATCCCAGCAGGTAGCACCCATCAGGTTTAAGTGCATTTTTTGCATTGTCTCTGGATTGTATTTGTTACGTAAGGAACAAAGAGATTTTGGCATTTTAGTTTGGACAAGGGTTTAGACAGATAAAAGAAAGGTAGTTGTGCACAGCGCACTTTTGGGAAGCTAGGGACTGAGATAAGGTTATGTTCCAGGCTGAATATGCACATATTAGGGCCTGGCAGGATACTGAGGTGGCAATAAGATAGTCTGAATAGCAGGAAAGCCCACCTGGCACCTCCATCACCAAGGAGATAACAGGACAGGTCCTGCAGGATGTACAGTGCTTGAATCATGTGTATCCTTCTCAGATCACTGCCATTTTCCAAAGCAGAGAAGAGGTGAGACATGGACCAAAGCATTCCCCCACATCTCTGCACTGCAGAAGTACACAGAGTGCTACTACTCTGCAGAAAGGGAAGGGACCAATGTGCCAGGCCTCATCCTGGTTCCACCTCTTTCCCCAGAACCACAGCTCAGAAATCGGGCTGGCACGTCTCTCCCTTCTTCCTCTCCTTCTAGGTACCTCTTTACCAGGGATGGCATAATGGGGTCAGAGAACAAATCAGGTGCTATATCAGAGTATTCCATCCCTGACTGAGTAAAGAGCAGCTTTTGTGACTTCCTGATGTGATTTACCATACAATGACAACCTTTAATGTCCGCCAGTGTTATAATCTACTTTATCTTAATACAATCTTCCCCTGCTGAACCCTCCAGAGTCTTAACAGCTATTTTCAATGGAACTTTTTTTATTATTATGACTTGATACTGTGATTACTGTCGCACTCCCGCTCTTTGTGGAAGGGGAAATTAATAAGTTTTTTCTTAAGCACTTTGCACCAGAGCTGAATACCAATCAGCCCCCAAGCTGGGTTCCTGCACCTGCTGGATTCAGTTATGAACCTTTGCTCTGACTTTCCAAGACACAGCCTTTTTCAGATCAATGGCATGTCAGCACATCAGGCCCTGTTCCACTTCACATAGGGCCCCATTGTGGGGAGGAAAGGTGACAGGCACTGAGTGGGGGACATGAGGCAGGAAAACTCCACTCTCCTATGGCTGCCCCATTCATAAAGATTTCCACTCACATTCCCCTGTAGCAGGACATCTGGACTCATCATGCTTTAGAGAGGAAGGTTAAAGCAATGCCATTTACACAGTTTATCCTGCTCCTCTGCCATCCCTGCCCTGTTCCCACACCTCCTTTTATTGTTCACTACACCTTCCTTTCCCTCCAGAAATTCACTGCACTGGGCTATACCACACCACACTCCTCCAACAGTGACTTTACCACATACTACCCTCACTGCCTAAGACAGTCCACTTGATGAGGGTCAGATCATGCAGACCTTACACACTGCAGAGCCCTGCCAGTGAAATTCTAACACAGGCAGAAGTGCTTCTGTCTCTGTGAGCACACAAGCTTCTTCTACTCAGGATGAAAATCATCTAGACTAATGTCTGGTCCTGTCTTTTTCTTTCTACTCCCATCAGACGAAGAATCAGAATATCCTGTGTTGTTCAGCTTCTATTCTTTTCTGCCTTACCTGGTCTCCACAGGCTAGCAGTGACCAACCCAGACTGCAGCATTTGTATAAACAAGCAGTGGAAGGAAGGCTTACCCACAAAATGCTGCTTCTATGATGACAATGTTATTTTCTT
This sequence comes from Odontophorus gujanensis, assembly GCA_013399175.1. Taxonomy (NCBI): domain Eukaryota; kingdom Metazoa; phylum Chordata; class Aves; order Galliformes; family Odontophoridae; genus Odontophorus; species Odontophorus gujanensis. Next base: position 4,687 of record VXAB01012927.1, read on the forward strand.
CAAGTCTGGAGAGAGTGGTCTGTCACTGAAGTACTTCATGGCTGATGACGGCTGGTTGTCACGATTCCTCAGCAATACGCAGCAATAATTGAAAGGCAGAGACAGTGACACTGTGAGAATGACATGCTTTGCCATTGTTTCCATACCCTGGGTTAGGCTGTTCCCATTTTGCACTTTACCATACTGCTAGCTACAGTGCAAAATGATTTCCTTCTCTTAGGTAGCATTTCACTCCTTACTCGGACAATTATAATTGAGCACACAAGGGTGAGGATATGAAGGGAAATACACCCGAGCTGTCATATTTTTATTTTTTGTTTCTAAACATAGTCCTGAAAGGCAGGAGCTGGGCCAGTAAACACAGCCTCCTGTCCTAGGCTCTTCAGGACAAAGCTGCAGCATTCATCTGTCCCTTTCCAGTTCTTTTTGGACTATCAAGTGCCACCATCTCCCAAGCAGCTGACTGCTAAGGCAGCAGGATGGGCACAGGCTGGGTGAGTAGCCAGGCTCCGAGCCCAGGCTGCAGATCTAGTGCCAGTATTGACCAGGAACACTGAAAAGAAAAAAAAAAAAAAAAAGGAAACTGTCTGTAATTAGTCAACTTGATGGATGTCAGCAGGTTTGTTTGCTTCCTGCAACGATGCCAATAGTCTAACAGAGCAAACATTGCCATTATGTAATAAAAGCATACAGGTAATTAAAAACTCCTGGCAGGACTACAAACAAGAACATTATCTATTAACTGTTTCAGTGGAGCAAGAGGGAATGGACACTGAAAATTCCTCTTCATTTGAAGGGAAACGGATTCAAGAGAGACTTGACTGAGAGCTGGGTCATTAAGGAATCCCATGTACTTCAACATCACTCTCTCTTCTGCTACAGATTACCCCCTTGGCTACTGCAGCACTCCTAGGGATGCCAAATAAAATAGGAAGAAAAGACAGCATGTCCTATTTTGCAATTGAGAAAGGGAGACACAGGAGCTGTGCTCTGTCTCATGGGCACTCCCTGAGTGCACAGCTATCTGCTCTCCCAGTATCTACTCCAACACTCTGCTCCACTCCTTAACAAGGAGTGAAGAAGGGTACAGCTAGGCTCTGGGATGCATAAACTCTTGGAAAGAAAGCAGAGGACAATAATCAGTGGCAGGCTTTGCTGACTATATCCGATGTATCTGACTTAGATTTTTGAGGGAAGGAGGGAGGCAGTGATAGGATAAACTGCCTAAAACTGTTGATTTACCACAAGGGTCAGTGAAGATCTTGCACCCTGCCTCCACCACACACACTAGTAGCAAAGAGCTCACTCAGAATCTGTGATAGGAAATAGAGGGAAAAAAGGAAAAGTGAATAAGCACTGAGATTTCAACAGTTCCTTGCCGCAATGGCCTGTGGGTGGTTTCAAGTTCCCTTTTTATGGCTACAGTAAGCAGCTGAAGAGGCAGCTGGAGAATTAAACAAGCTCTTTGGCAAACTGACAGCTCATTAGGTATGTAAGCCCAGCAGCATGCAACGCAGGCTGGTGCAGAAGAGGGCACACAGCAAAGGCTCTGCAGAGACAGAATGTTTTTTGCAGGGTACCCCAGCAGCAAAAGAGTGCAGGCTGCCCAGGTCACAGTTCTTAGGACATTCATGACTGGAGCAACATCCTTTCCTTCTACAAGGGCTTTTTCTCCTAAAGAACTGACTCTCCAGGTGCCTTGCAGAAAAAATACATCAGGCACCCTTGAGTTCATTACTGACAAGCAGCCTCCACCTCTCTAAGCCTATGATTCTGGTCTATTGGCAAGGGCAAAAAGCAGAGAGCAATGCATCTTATTTAAATGCACTCAGCAGCTCAGCACACCAGTGGCTGCCAATGTAATAGCTTCATACAACCCCTGCTGAAGCCAGGAAAATATAAGTATGGGCTTTGATGAGAGTGGGGTTTGGTGGAAAAAACAACCCAGATTTACAACTACTCCTTGCCAAATATTGTAAATCACTCCGATTTCCTTCCTTTAGTTTACCTGATAAATATCACCTTCCTATCAAGGACCACAAGGAAGTAATTGTGACCTTATTGTGCATCAATATGAAAGGGCAGCCGCCCTGGACAGCAGCTTAACAGGAGATTTATGGAAGAAAGGCTGAACACCTATGCTAAGGGGACACAGCTACATCCTACTATTCCCACCTGCCAGCAGCCAACTGGGAGGCCTTGGGTGACATATCCCTGCCTCAGTTTCCCCTCACTTGCATAGCACTGAATCTGTGAAAGCTTCTGCAGCAGTAAGGATGAACAGACAGTGCTATGGGCGTGTGAGTTTATCTCTTTGCCAGACGCAGGCTCCCAGGCAAAGCACTGACATGAGCACAGATCACAACAAAATGTGATACTGGATACGTAACAGGAAGAGGTAGAGATACACAGATTAAAGCTGTGTCAATTGGGTGACTCACTAGAATCATAATAGTCTCTAGAGCTTAAGTATGGTTTATTTATAGCTGCTGCGAGCATCGGGTCGCTAGATCTCAGAATGCCAGCTGCAAGAGGAAATGTTTTTTTTTCTCTTATAATTTTACTGCTGTGCAATGTTTCCAGCTCACAGGAAGAGCTAATTAAATCAACAATTAAAGCCATAAAGACTCCTGAGTCACAGACAATAGTGCACTGTATCTGACCTCTTCTGCCTTGCTCACAGAGCTCAGCAGTGACCTTACCGATCTCAGAAACATTAAGTGTCTGGTACAGGAAAGTCACAGCCAGGCAGACTTGGGAAGCAGGAAGGGACTGGACAAGCAGCCAGGCTGTCCTGGAGAGATATGGGATGCACAGGGACTATGCTGCTTTTGCATCAGCTCAGCAAGAGCCCCATCTTTTTTGCAGGCTTTGACACTACAGATAATTGTAATGATTTTTTCAAACTTCACGCTGATAAAGAATAGCATGGAACTACCCTGAGATAAGCAATTTCTTCCAACACTGCTCCTTCAGGTCTAGGAGACAGGTAGTACCAGTCAGCCTAGGTGCTAGAGAACAGCACTATGGAGCCTATCCAGCCTGCGGCCCCAAATGAAATAATGCCATTTGTATTCTTACTACCATAAGCTCTCTCTTTTCAACCACTACAAAACCAACAGAGTCCTTTACTTCCACACAGGGGGCAATAAATATTTATTCTTTATAAAAGCATCATTAAAGAAAAAATTAAGCCCCTGAAAGAAAAAGGTAGGCAGAATTTCTGCTTTTTTGGTGGCAAAACAGCCTTGCTAATGGATAGGAAAATTCCCTTGTGTTCAGAAACGTGGGAAGTAACAACTCACAGTGACTTTTCTCCAGCACAAAAGAATTTGTAACAACAATGCTGATGGGATCCAAAGCTGGAACTCCAGATTTTCAGTTTTGACAATAGAATTACTGCACATTATTCTTTCTAAGTAAATTAAACCCATTAATCATCATAATTAGTAATGCTCTGTGTCAGTGATATGCTAACAGAGCTAGTCATTATATTGCGCTGTTAAGAAACTGAAGAATGATACTACAGCCTCTACATGCTGCTGCTGTCACTGGCTGGCTGTGGAAGAGGATGTTAATGCCCAAGCCTTAAGGACTCTAGCATCAAAGAGATATAAGGGCAGTAAGAGATACTATCTTTCCCTTGCTGGATTTAAAGCCCCGGGTAGTGCTGAGAAATAACAGAAAAGAACAATAGGAGAAGTGAACAAATCTATCCTTGGTGTAGTTCTGCTTGAGCCCATTCAGCCACGGCAGAAATGATTCTGGCCCAGGAGTTCTCCCCTCTTCATTTGTACCCTGAAAAGCCAAGGAGTTCAGTGTGAAGGCAATTCCAGTCCCAGGACTGGGCTGGGCTGCATGCAGAGTCCATCAGGATGCCAAGCCTTGGCACATTTGTCCCAGTGCTGCTCTCATCAACATTTCATCACTACATATACCATATTATTAATATAGCTATCAAACATGACATATCTATCTACCAGAAAATGACCAACAGATTTTTGATAAACATTTATCATGATGCAATGGCCTCATACCAACCTATAACAAGTAATACTCAGAGATAAGACTCCTGTTCAGCCTTTACAACCTGTGTGTGAAATACTTTCAATCTGATTGTTGTCCATTTTTATGTGTTTGAATTCAGTTAGATGCACAGACTGCTGGTGTCAGAGGGTAGCCCCTGTGTTATGTGCAATGTAACCACACACACAAAAAAGAAGACTTGATGATCCCTGCCCCAAAGAGCTTATTAACCAAGTAAATCACACAAAAACAAAACAAAAAAAACTCTCTCAGCAAGTTTTAGTTCCTTCTTTTGCAAAATATATCTGAAGAGAGATCTTTGTACCCAACAGATCTGTTATCTGAAATCAGGTACCAAAACGTTTCACTAATTTCATTTTCTGTGCCCCTCACTAGTCAGACTAAGTTGCTTAGTTACAACTGTCACTTTGAATTATTTCTGCTCCATTTGTCTGATTTGACAAACAATGAGTTCCTCAATTGATTCTAATGCTGATGCTGACAGAAACTGAATTTAAAATTTCCTTCCTGTGTGCCTTGTAAGATCAGGTAGTATAAACGTTATGGAAAGTGAACACAGAGGAATCAATCTCATACAGAGACAACGTGCCCACAAATACCTGTGCTTGCTAAGATGCCACTGACCAGTAGTATTTGCCTTTATCAGTCACACCTTCCCAATGTGCTCTTGGGACAGGTGCCCAAACCACCCACAAAACTGGAATATGGCAGTTCCTCACATGTGCATCACTGAATTGCAGCTTAAATCTTCAGCCCAAAGAAACAGCTTTCAGCTCCATGCCCAGGGAGGTGGTGGGGTCACTCTCCCTGGAGCTGTTCAAGAACCATGGAGATGTGGAACTAAGGGACATGGTCAATGGGCATGGTGGGGATGGGTTAGACTTGGTGATATTAGTGGTCTTATACAACCTTATGAGTGGGATTGTACCATCCCATTCATTACCATCCCCCTTCCTTTAACATATGCTCTGCTCCATTCTCTTCACATTACGTCCTTCCCCCACATACTCCTTTGCCACCTCTCCCACAGCAGCTTCTAAAGCTGCTTATTCAATAATGCATTTACTGTTCAAGCATTTCTTATATTGTGAGCTCCATCTAGTGATGTAACCAAGGCTTATCTGCAGCCAACCTTCACACTGTGTGCTGGACAGAAAGGATGTGAGACTGAACAACGCTGGGATGAAAAGCATTTCCAACTGAACAATGTCTTCCCTGAAAAGGCCAATAAAAATATGTAAGGAAGATGTACCTGTTTGCCTTCATATCGACATGTAACACTGATGGGTGCCATGGGAGAGAAGATGATCCCAGTGATAACAGGATTTCACGGAAGCTCTCAGGCTGCTGTGGGTGCCATCCCATTTCTCTGCAGGGTCAATGCAGCATCTAATTACACATCTGCGTGGAAGTGGAGAAAGCCTTAATCCTCTCACTCAAAGACAAGTTTCTGAGCAGTGAGCTTCTGAGAGGTTCCACCAAGCGTACTGCAAAGTATCTTCATCCTTCTAGTCAGATCTGAAAAAGATAGAAGGCTTCACGGGAGGCTGAGTGTTTTCTTTGCCTCCCATGCTCTCAGTGCAGTCTGCTCACAGCACTCTGTACAGCAACTGGAGAAGCTGGGACTCCAAGCACAGAGGATAAGGGAGCCCACAGAAGAAATGGGAGTAGAATCCTGCGGAGCTTCACTGTATTTTAGAGACAATGAAGGTGAATGGGTCTGGAGGTGCTATTTTTGGAACAGACACTAGAATTGTACACTAAACTGTAGGGTAGGAAGGGGAACGATGTTCATTTGAATGGATCTTCAGATCTGTCCTGTTCCAGGTACAGCATCTTCAGACACAAAAGCAAAGGAAATCTCTGGCAAATTTTCTCATTCCCTGCTCAGAACGCATTTGCTGCCATATCCTATTTCATTCTGATTTTTGACCTCTTGCCCCAAGCACTGCTAACGAGCTGGCATTGAGGCTGACACACTTTTGGAATCATGGGCAAAGCTCTGAAGATGAAAGAGGATTAGATTCCCAGCAGGGGAAGAAATACAGCTACTTGGAATAAGACATGATAACTTTTTTGTAAGCCTGCAAAATCTCAAAATTACCTCCTTTCCTCAACATACCTTGTTCACTAAATCTGCAACCTGCTGTTGCCTCTAAGTTATCCTCAGTTGCCTCTCTTCTCTTTCTGAACCTTCCAGGTGAACTTTTTGAGGAGAGTGGGCTTTATCGTCTAATCCACTGCTGGCACGACAGAGTATAGGTCATGCAACATAAAATGATTTGTGACATTGCTCAACCTTCCTGTGGCTGCACAAGGCCATGGGTCCCAAATCATCAGCACTATTGAGCTCTGAGCAGAGACTGCAGTGAGATCTGACTCAGACCCTATTACAATGAGAACAGTGGAAGAAAAATGGAGATACAAAGAAATGCACATTACATATCCTCCAGCTGCTCTCCCCCGCTCTCCCCCTCATTGGGAGACCGGCAAATTTGGTTTCCTGGAGACATTTTACTGAGAAGTCGGCAGGAAATAAGGAGCACAAATCAGATTATTTATTGCAGGCTGAAATCGCAGAGGTTTCAAAATAAATTGGAGTGCAATCTCGTTTACCTGCTTTATTCTATTCCTGCTTTGGAGTTACAATTTCACAGTCAAATCTTTTGTTTAATATTTTAAAATTTCTTCCTTCCCATTCCTTCTATTGCAGGAGATCACAATACTTACTATGAGACAAAATGTTCAGTAGATTCCCAGACTGCAGAAAAATAATATAAACCATATCCAGATAGTTCCTTAATTTCAAGTGATAATAATTTACCGAGACATTTTCAGGCAAAAGAAATATATCTCTATCTATCTCTACTCATACATCTACAGCATTAAGGATTTCATCCCTCATTTTTGTAAAATTCATGAAAGATTGATGAGTTATTCAGCTACTTTGAGTTCCTGGGATATTGCCAATAAACTTTTCCCTTATTCCTATTGTTACATCTCATCAGCCCCTCAGCCACTTCAGGCTTTGGAAGCATACAGAGATTATTTTTTGTTGAAGTATGTAAATATTTACTTCGCTAAGATGAACATTAAGTATTGTTACTTGGCCAAATCCATCATTTTCCACTCACACATCATAATTTAAAAGCCAGGCAGACAACACATTAATCCCTCATTCAGACAGGAGTTTAGTGAGATGAGAAGAACCTCTGAAACCAGATAATGAATCTCTACAAATGCTCCAGCTACAATTAAGCAAATGTAACTTTCCTGGAAGTCAATTCAGGACTACTACCATCTCAAAGGACAGGCTGATAGACATCACCTCCACCAAAGAAAAGCCTTTGATGGAGGTCCCACCACAACATCTTTGATGGAGATCCCATCAAATATCGGTCTTGTTCAGCAAAAGCCATGCTGAGATTTTAATTTTGCTGACTACTCCCCAAGTGAAGGTTCACTTGCCAGACCTATTCCTATGCCCTCCTTTCCCCTTGCCACTACTCATTCTCAATTCCTGAGCAGTTCATAGATCCCTCTGCACTGCTCACAGAAATCTCAGAATGCTCATGGACACTCCACAGACTGCATCCTTAGGTTCTCCTCTTTCACAGACTGTCAGAATCTTGGTGCACGTCCTCATTTCCCAAAGATGAGCTGGCTTAAGAAGGATGTAGCTATCTACATTCAGCCATAAGACATGCTTGTGATCAGACCACAATGCCTAGGGTACTTTCAAAAGAAACCAAGTAAAGCAAAGAAACTCCTGACATCGTTTCCCCATGAAATAAAGCAAAGTCAACTCCATCAATCAAATGCTATTACCTAGGACCTATGTTTTTCATTTCAAGCTTCTAGCTCTTCATGCCATATCTGCAAAGGTATATTCCCTCCAGGCAACAGCTTGAAGAAGCTGATGCCTACGTGCTCTTCAAGGTCCAGGAACATGGCTGCTCAGCCTTGTAACGCAGACACAGACACACACATTCTCCCTGTCAGCACAAAATAGAGATGGAATCAAAGAATCATAGAATCATTAAGGTTGGAAAAGACCTCTTAGATCATCCAGTCCAACCATCCACTGTCAGACACAAAACCCGTTACTGAGAAAAGAATTTACCACGAGCCTTGCAAGTTGTAGACAACTGCTGTGCATCAGCCAAGCAAACCATGCATCATTATAGACTGTCTCCTCTGGACCCAATTGATTCAGTTTGGAACCAGCCAAACGTATACTTATTCCCTGTGAGACCAGTCTGTCACGGCATGTAGGCAGTGCATGATCTGCTCATTGATCTTCCTGTCTGATCACGTGACACAGGCATGCATAGCAGGAGTTCAGCAGTGCAGAGGGATCCAAGCAGAACTGCCTGGGGATTAAGGAGCCAGCTTTCCACAGACTTGTCAGAAATCAAGAGAATTAAGAACTCTTGGGGTTTCACTTTTGCTTTAGTCAGAGAGTATTCTGTTCTTAATTACATTTGGCAGCCACATCAACCACTTCATTTGGCTTTGTCAGGGCTGAATTTGATTACATTCAGAGGGGGAAACAATATGCTGTCCTTAAGACCAAGTTACCTCGGATGTATGTCCAAATCAACTTTGGACAGCTTCTTCCTCTGAGAAGAGTTTCAAGGCATAGGAACAATGTAGGGCCAAACTCCTTTTGGTACGGAGATTTCTCAGTGCACATCAGCAAAGAATGATCCTTTATAGCCCTCCCTACCTCTAAACCCATCTTCCCTCTGCCATGAAATGAACAGCAAAACAGGAGATCTAAAGGACAAGCAAATAGTTTACCTCCTGGTCTTACATCTGCTACAACATCAGTTCATTGCTTGGCCTTGAGCAGGCTGCTTCAGTGTGCTGCTCCTCAGTGCCCCACTGGCTGAGCAGAGATGCGTTGCAGGAAACCTGTGAGGCTGCAGGCAAGCCATTTCCCTCTGCTGGGGAGAATCGAGCAAGACAACCCATGTCTTACAAGTGCATTTGTACTGGCATTTAACAGAGATTCTCCTGAATGCTTTAAGAGCTGACTTTAGTATCTCTTGACAGACAAAACAGTCACACCCTAGAAATCCTGCTTTTACAGTGTTATTGATTCCTCTCAGTTAGGCAATGCACACAGAGGGAAATATGCCTACACATGTGACAGAGCTCAAACTAAGGAGATCTCAGCTACTTTCATCACAGTGCTATGTTATTTCCTTTCCAGCATGCAAACACAGTCATAGCAGAGGTTGTACTCGCCCGAGTCTAGGATTCTTACTGCGTGTCTCCAAAAAGCACAGAACAGCATGGATTGGAAGGGAGCTTAAAGATCTAGTCCCAAAATAATTGGGTTACATTTGAATCTCAACTAAGATCATCTGTTGTATCTCAACAAAGTATTGTAGAATGGCCTGAGTTGAAAAGGACCTCAAAGATCATCTGTTCAAACCCCCTGTCATAGGCAGGGTTGCCAAGCACTAGAGCAGGCTGCCCAGAGCCACATCCAGCCTTGCCTTGAATGCCTCCAGGGATGGGGCATCCACAGCCTCTCTGGGCAACCTGTTCCAGTGTACCACCACCTTGTGACCCACACTGGAACCCACACTGTTCCATTCTGGATGTTGTTTTTTAATTTTATAGCAGATCATGCACAGTAAAGCTTTGGAATATCTGTCCCTGCTCATTGCCCAGCAGCACTCAGGAGGACTCCTACCATGCAAGCTCTGAAACCACCACAGTCAGACCAGACTCCTACTGCACCCAGCTCAGATTTCCAAGTCTATAGATAGAGTGAACAACTTGGGAAACACTGCTAAACCAGCTTGGAAACTGAAAAATCTGTCTCTCTTTTTCTGCAAAGCAGAAGGGAGTAGAAAGAGACTCCTTACAACTCTTGCTCATGGTAGCATCTGGTTAATACAAAGAAAGGCAATGAAACTTTGAGATGGGCCCAAAGGAGATAACCAATGCCATGTAGAAATTCTCCTATGTTTCCAGCATAGGGAAAAAAAACACACACATTTACAAATTGGGAGCTCTAGGCTATAAAATACAGCTCAAGATTCAGCAGATCTCAGCTCTGGGAGCAGCTGAGGTCTGGTCCATTCCTCTGACTCCTGTTTCTGTAGCTCTCTGCCTGTCAGAATTAAGAACTTTTTAAGATCATTCTCTTCCAAAATTTTCCACTGAAACCAGGACCTTGACAGAAGAAAAAAGCCTGAACAAAATCTCCAGAGAGAAAACACTGAAGAGATTTAGAGCTACTTTCTATCTAACATCTCCCTTTCCTCCCCTCTCAGCAGCCCTGGGAGCAGCTGGGATTTTAAACACTCAGCACACTTACATGTAGACTGGAGGACAGGAGGGTGTATGAAGCACAACAGTGAGGAGATGAAGGCTGACAAGAAAAGCATGAGGGATGCAGGTGTTCTGAGCACACAGGGTTTATGGATGACTTATATAGCAATACACCATCAATTATACTGATGCTGTCTTGGTTGGATTAACTCCAGCGGACAGGAGGCATCTGGAGAGATGGATTTGCTTTTCTGTCACTCCTGATCAAGACCAGTGATCCTGTCTCATTCAAACAGGTTTGCATGGTCTCTGGGCTGCAGAGGAGTTACTGAGAGCTTCACAGATTTCTGCAGGAGTCTGACAGCCCTCCCTGCTTTCCTGGCTTTTTCTTCAGCCCTCCTCACTGGTCAGTGTCATCGCCTGTTTGTTGTTTGTGAAGGAGTTTTTGTGCTTGCAGATTTCTGCTCCTGCCTCTGCATCTACAATAATCCTATAATTGTGATGGCAAGTAGCACCTGAGGACAATTTTATCACGTTCTGTATAATATGTAAATACCATTACGTTAGATAGATTTTCTCATTAATTCTCCGTCGTGGTGACAAGCCAGGAATTAACACAATTGATTTTCCAGTCTCTGCTCATTATCAATCATCCAAGAACTTAGTCACATCTCATCTGTTCCACCTGGGCCCTGGCATTTATTTGTAGACTTCAACATACATTTAACTAATAAAAACCAACAGGTGTAGCAACCTCTGTGCCCCCAAACCTGGACAAGAACAAACTACACGTGTTCCTAACTCCTTTGGTGGTAAAATTCTCACCACAGACTGGTATCCTACAGAGAAGAGCAGTGGGCAGGTTAAGGAACAGCCTATTGTACACTGCCTGTCATCAAAATCAATCCACACCCTCCACACTGCTCTTGAGAAACTTATGGAAAACAACAGGCACAAGTTTCCTGGAGTTGCTCCATTTGAAAGTAGTAGAAGTTTCCAAGGGACATCCATGATTCAACCCAGACTCTCTCCATTACTGCTTCCTTGGAAAAATACCGAAGGCCAAAATGAAAAAGCAAAGTAAATACACCACAGAGTTCATTTCAGCTCTAGAATGGGTTCTATGAGGCTGTAAAAATGGAGAATAACAACAAGCAGTGGTATAGAAAGGAGTAATCTTGGTGTGTCACTGTGCTTCTCCCTGTTCCCACCATCTCTGTCTTGCTGTTTGACCAAACAAGCAGAAGGAAACACTCCCATGACAGCTGGAATTGTGCACTCTGCCTTTCCTGACTTCCTTCATTACTATTTCCTGGCTCAGGAGTGGAATTTTTCTGCAGAAAGCAACAGGTAAGGCAGAACCTCAAATAGCAGTTTGGCAAATGCAAGAGCTCTGTTATGAAGCAGATGTGTTTTCAGCCCACACAACCCTTCACTGGGCCTTTGTATGAAGCAGGCATTCTTTCGGATCCCATCTTCCACCTCTCAAATATTCTCTTGCTTGTTTCCTATCATACTGCTCCTCAGGATTCTGTACTGTGTAAACGTACCTATTCATCTGGAAAAAGGGAACCCAGAGAGCCACACACCCTTTCTGTAAGCAGAAACAAGTAGATAGCTGTAGACAATAAATAGCTCTGCTCTCCTTACTGAGAGCATCTGTTGTTCCAGCACATAAAGGCAAAAGGGGATTCACAGACCAACATCATCTTGCTCTCTCAATCACTGCGGAAAGAGATGTTTGCTCTGGCCATTACAGGCTAGTAGTGATGAGTGACTGATCATTTTAACCCTTGCTAGGCATGTGCTTATTTGGATAATTGCTATTATCATTATAATGAAGCAGCTGTCTTTTATCTGAATCTGCAATCCAGCCTTTGGTTTTGTTCCTGCAGATAATTCCCAGCTCTGTCAGGCAGCACTAAGTTCCATAAATCGATCAAACATGAGAACTGTGGAGCAGGAAGAGCACTGTCTGCTCCAAGGTACTGGGAGAGCACAGCTTAACACACTGCCCCTGGCACTGAGGTGAGGGCTGTAAATAACCATACCCTTAAAGCCACCAGCTTTCTGTGGCTCATTCAGATCCAGAAAGTATTTAAAACCGGCTCAGGGGTGGAATTATCACCAGATGATAATAATTTGTATAGAAGCTAATTAAGGCAAATTCCAATTTGTTAGCTGAAACTTTCAGCACAGGGAGACAACACGAGTCTGGAATATAGAAGCAGTAAAGGGTTAGAAGGACTCTCTCACCCTGCTGGTTGTTTCTGCAGATAACCTGATCCTGTAGGGTTACAACCTCAAGTTTACTCTGCGGGGACAGAGGTGCCGGATCTGCCTGATCCCACACAGCCCAGTGCAGCTCCAGCACTGTGTGCAAGAGACGGGAAACCGTTTGGAAGTCGTCACAGGAGGGAAAACGTGAGGATGTCACAGCTGTGGCAAGGTCAGGCTCTGACAAATCGGCACAGATGTGGCGTACGCTCCTCTCCCACCTGCTGCAGGGGAACGGACAGCACTGCAAGCACAGGGGATGGTAACGCTGACTGTCCACAGGGCCCCAGGGCACACTGAGGAGTAACGGGAGCACTTTGGGATGCCTCAGAGTGCACGGGGAGGCCTTTAAGGCACACTGCGAGGTCTCCAGGACACCCTGTAGCTCAGGGGGGGAACCACACACGCACAGACCGAGCACCACTGCGGCGCTCCGCTGCCGCCCCTGAGTAAAAGGCGCCACTGCAGGCACCTCTTTGCGCATGCGTGTCAGTGCATTCTCCTCTTAATCGCTCGGCAGTCGTATTGAGCCGCTCTGCGCTGATCGACTCTATGGTATTAGGTCCTCCACGCGGTACTACGCATGCGCGCGGGTGCGCTGAGGTTGTACTGCGCGCTGCGTTCAATCCGGTCGGAAGGAGGGGAGCAGGGCGTTACTGCGCACGCGCACAGCTGAGTTGTGACGATGTATAGGGTTTGGCTTGTATGCTTGCAAGTTTCCGCTCCTGAGCTGAAATGCATAAGGAGGCAAATAGACAGGGGCCCAGGTGAAATGTCCCTGCACAAATGCACACATCGTGGGGAACAAATGGGGAGAAGCAGGCAGCTACTGCCCAGCTGGAAATCTGTAGTGTGAATGCTGTCTGAGGAACCTGGTGGGATGAACCACATTGTTGGGATGCTGACATTGATGGCTATAAACCAGCAGGATAGGGAGGAAGGGCGGGAGAGTTCTCCTCTATGCAAAGAATGGCATTGATTGCAAAGAGCTGTCATGAGAGAACAACAGTGCACAGAACATGAGCTTATGGATGAAATTAGAGACTAAGCCAATGTAGAGACATTGTGGTTGGTGCCTGCTGCAGGCCACCACATCAAGGTGTTGATGAGTTCTTCAGCTCCATACAGCTTCAGGCTCAACAACTTCTTCACAGTGCAGTGATGGAGCACTGGAGCTGCACAGAGAGGTGGTGGAGTCTCCTCTGGAGACATTCAAGACCTGCCTGGACACCTACCTGTGCACACTGGGCTGGGAGCTGCTTTGGCAGGGGGTTGGACTCGATCATCTCTGGAGGTCCCTTCCAACCCCTACAGTTCTGTTGTTCTGTGAAGATGTAGGAGAAGCAGCTGAGATCCCTTGGTTTGTTCAGCACAGAGAAAGGGATAGCTGAGGGGATACCTCATGGCATCCTTCAGCTCCTCATGGCATCCTTCAGCTCCTCATGGCAGCCCGCAGCTCCACAGAGAGAACAGAGGGACAATGCTGAGCTCTGCTCTCTGGTGACAGTGATAGGGCCCAAGGGAATGGCATGGAGCTGCATCAGGGGAGGGTCAGGTTGGATGTCAGGACTTGATCTTGAAAGGCAAAACTGAACAGAGTGACGTGTTTATTCTTTTCCATCCTCGTGCTATTATCATGTTTCTAGGTAAGACTGAAAGCCACAGAGAAGTGGGTGGAAACCTGAGTATATTCCCCACGTGGAGGCCTAGTTTCAGGTGTTGTGTTTGAGCCAAGACCAGTCTTGACTATTTATTTGTTGTAGGAAAAATGCTTTGCCTACCTTCATGGTCAGTTTCTGAAAGTGGGAGAGTGTCATTAACAGAAGGATTTGCCTGGGTGTGACTGGAATCGTCAGCCAAGGAGCTGATAACTCTACACCGCTGAGGGTTTATTGTATGTCAATAAGGAGTTTAGCTTAATGAATTACCAAGGAATTGCTGTGTAAAGGCTTTATAAAGCTTCTCTTGCACTGGGGAGATAGAGCCCTGCCAACTAGGCTGTCTGGGTACAAAGAGAAAATCTGAGAGACACGAAAGAAAGACAGTGAAATACCAAAACAAGAGAAAATCTGTTCAGGTTAGAAGAGGCTGTTCGTTGCCGGTGCTATGAGAGCCTTGCTGTCTTTCACAGTCCTTGCACTCCTTTTATTGGTGCACAGCTCACAGGCAGTCTACGTCCAGGTGAGTTTTCTACTGTTTATCTTGTTAGTATTGCAAGCTCAGCAATGTACTGATGTGAAGAGTTGTGAACTAAAAAAGGAGTCTTGATCTCAATTAATGAAGCTGGATTTTTGCTTTGCTTTGACATCATTTCCCTGTGGTTCAGTTTTTCTCTCTCTAAAATGTTTCAGGTGTTTCTAACATGAAACTTTTGCAGCCCTATCACTTCACATTGAAATTCCTATTGGGAGTATTTCCAGAGTTTTCTTTTCTAAAGAATTCCATAGGTTGTGAAGTTACTTGAACTGGGGGGAAAGCGTCATGCTGTGCCTGTTTCTAGGCATGAAGTTCTTGATGAAAATGATCCATGAGCTGGTGTGATGGAGCCTACAATTGTGTCACGTATAAAAATAAGGTGAAAGAAATGACTGGTTTGATCCCAAGGAATAGTAATGGGTTAGTGGTGATATTAAGTGAATATTAATGGACGTATGGTGGGGATGGGTTGATGGTTGGACTAGATGATCTCAGTGGTCTTTTCCAACCTTAATACTCTATGATTGTATGATAGATATTAGAGGAAACTAATACCAAATACTCCAAAGAATACAGAATTACCACACAGAACTTATGATTGGCATTACATGCAATGTGGAGGCATGTTGGTAGGTATCAGCACTTCCATCTGTACACTAAAGTATGTCAGATTTGTCTGCACTGATCTCTGGGAATAGTTTGGGAGATTTCAGTTTGAATACAATATAAGTAACCTCCATGGTGTTCCAAGAGGGCAGATATTTCTTAAACAATTGACTCGTATCCCTGTGCAGGTTTCACCTCCTCTTTTCTTTCAAGCCATTCATTAACACTAAGAGTCTCCTGATAAAACAGATAGTTTACTATTTAATAGTGGAAAAAAAAAATAAAGCAATAGTTTTCCACTTGGGACTTTAGTAAATAGATAACTGAGAATAACTGCTTCTGGATGGGTAGAAAAATGTAGAAAATTCAGCTCTGAAGTTTTAGCTCCTCTTTGTAGTTGGAATCTTTATCTCATTAATCACTAATTTTGTATTTTCTCTGCCTTTGATAAGACCTTAAAAAACGTGCAGTGTACTGTGTGTGATGTGCTCCTTTCTCTTGGACTGCTTGATTTCCCTGAGGTCCAACTAAATACTCCTTGAACAAAGTTACTTTATATACTTATTTTCTAAAATTCTTCCCAAGATTTTTCTTTCCTCTTCTGTAATAAGTCATAGGAGTTATTAATTTAACAAAATGTTCTGAAAGCCACAAGGGGAGTTCATGGAGTGTTTTTAAAGGCTGAATATCACTATCTGAACGTTCTCTTGCACAAACTTAAAACACTGTAGCAGAAATTGGAAGGTGATGATTTACTAAGTGTGTAAAACCAGAAAAAAACCTGTGTTAAAATCTGCCAGTTCAGTGGAACAGTGTGCATTTTCACTTTGGAGGGAAGATGCTGCTCGTGTTGTGTTCCCTCTAGTACACCTTTCTTGTCTGAGATGGTGGTGGTGTGTATTGTTTTTTTTGCTTGTTTATTTGGTTGGTTGGTTTGTTGGCTTGATTTGTCACCAGGACATAAATGTGTCTCAGGGTACATTCCTACTGTGAAGTGATAATAAGTAGAGAAATCCAGTGCAGAACGGACCAAATGAAGCTCACTTCAACTGTTTATAGTTTCTCTGGAACTGTACTGATGGAAATCCTGTCTTTTCTTTGTTTCTGTTTCATGCTTTTAGAGTCTCCAACCAGTAGATGAATTTAAAACTGTGCCTTTGCAGGAATAGTTAATTTTTGAGGGGCAACCACTCTGACAAAATATTCTGAGAAAAATCACAAATTGATCGGAAGTAGAAAATAGTTTCATTTTGTTAAATAAGTGCGTGTACATAGTAGCTTATTTATTATTATTCTTTAAGCACCACCATCACCTAAAGACACCCACACAATTTAACATCCAGCTAATGAGACTTTGAAACAAACATCAATATTTGGTCTCGTGCCAGAGCAGACACAGTTCACTTCATTTCTTTAGATGTGTAGGTGTTACTTGAGCATCCTACTGACTGTTTAATTCTCTTCAGACTTCTATGGACTTCTGTGTACTTACCTTAAACAATTGCAACTCTTGTTATTTAGGCTAATGAACTCAATAGTGTGATTCACTTGAAACTGTGAGGAAACTGACATTACAGATGTATGGGGTCTAACAATCTCAAGCATGGAGTAAGACTTTCCAGAATACTCTTCTTGCCTTCCAAAGCCTTGGTGTGATCTTTCAGTTAGAGGTGCCACATTTAGTAGTTCTCAGTCATTGTGAGGACAAATTGTAAGTACATGAAAGCTTGCCACATCTTGTGGGGATGGGATTCATCCTCTTCTGAGTTTTGAGCATTGCACATGACAGCCAAGATTCAAAGTTCTGTGCTGGTATATTACAAGAATGTGTGAACAAAATAAATCCCCATTCACATAGATTCTGTTGTCTTCCTACACTAGATGCTATGAGTCTGTCTGACAGGAGTGAGAAATGTATGAACTCTGCTTCCATCCACTACGATGCTTAACCAAGCCCTGACTATGCAGGCCAGGTCTCACTGTTACAGTACAGTTTTTCCCTGTAGTACAGTTTTTGGGGAAAGGTCACAGTTTGGCAGAGTTCAGTCAAAACGGAGTGCATTTGCCTGAGGTCTGACTCTCTGGTGCCTGTTTTTTTTTTTTTTTTCCTTCTGTCTATGTAGGATGGCAACATGAAATTCTCCCTTGAGTCTGTGAAGAAGCTGAAGGAGCTTATGGATGAGAACATAGCCACTAACCCGCTCATGGTGGCTTCAAAGGCTTCAAAGGCTAATTATTCTCTGTGTCAAGATAAAGATCTCCCTGAGGAATTCCAACCTGTGTGTAAAAGAGAAGATGCAGACGTGATTTTCCAGAGGCTGTGTATGTAGTCCATGTTGCACAGTTGCATGCTATCCCTCTTCCACCCCTTCTGCAAGGATATGATAGCTGTGGGCTCACCAAAAAACTCCTGTAGTTCTTAGTTTTAGCCTGTACAGAGCAGTCTGTTGTAGTTGTGGAAAAAACTTCCTGCTATCAGAGATGTATTTCCAGGTTCCTTAAAGGAGGTGTGAGATGTAGATGAAGTGAATCAGCCTTCAGCATTACCTGCCTACAAGGCACATGTAGTGATTCGTGAAGAGGCTCCTACACTATGTGCTTTTTTGATTTACTGTGCTGTGTTTACCAATACCATGGTTCTCTTGCCTCCACATTCCCCTTGTTTCTCCATTGAATTCAGAATTGATTTAATTTCTTAAGCAAAATTTTCTCAAGAAGTAGTTTTTCTTGTACCACCAATAACTTCAGTGTGCACAAAAATTCATGGAACAGTAACAGAAAAAAGTTTTCCACCACGTGGTTTAAGGCTCTGCTCTCCAATAAATTCCTTTGCCTTGTCACTAAAACAGTCTCTTTTCTCTCTAACAGACTTGGTTGCAGGTGAAACTGATTTATGTGAAATCTGTGCCAATGCTGCCTGCTCTGGTTGCTTTTGAATAAGGATGAAACAATCCGAAGACAGTGTGCCAAGCTAGGAGGTTCGTGCATTTGTATTGCAAGATCACATACCCTCACAAATCACTGTTTAGGCTCCGTCTTCACTGCAGTCAAACTGAAGATGTTAGCTCATGTAGACATTCTAAGGGTAATTTCGAATTAGTGAGATCAAGTAATACCAGCAGTGCAGTTCTGGCACCAGGAGGACTAACCTTCATCTGAGAAGCTGAGGAACCACGAAGAAAGAGGCTCACACTGAGTGCTGTCTTGCCTTGAGCCATGCCTGAGTTGTGCATCTGTCTACGTGAGCTGTGTCATGCTTGACTGGAGTGAAAATACCCTGGACTCAGTGTTTCAATTTTCATTATTTTATCTGGATTGGAACATGATGAGTCAAACTGAGTAGTCTCCTCTAGACTTCTAATATCTAAATCTCCCTGTGATCTGGCTTCCACTACACATATACATGTAAGTAGCATAGGGTTGTAATCTTTTTCAACCCACACTATCCAGTTGGTTGGATAAATGTCTGTGCCTGTAGGTCTGGACATGGTATGCATTTGATTTTAACAGAGCTGTAGCATGTAACTTGGGGACAAGTTATAAGTGTTTAGCAAAGCTTTAATAGCTAGGAAATTCTCCATCTGTTACTTGCACTAATATTTAATGCCAATTTACAGAACAGATGTAGAAGAGCACAGGAGCTAGTAATCCTTTGCTTATCATTGTACAGAAGTTCCCTTCTTTTGACAGATGTTTATTAAGCTCTGTTTAGGAGAAAGGAAGTCCTTTAGAAAGGAAAACATAGCCCTATGTTTCTGTTTTTGAGTGGCAATTTGTGAAGAAACGATCTACCAATGTTTGTGTGCTACTGTACATGAAATAAAGACAATAGAGACAATTTGGTTGTTGTTGTTTGGTTTGGTTTGGCTTTTTTTTTCCTTTTCTGATGATCTGCTTACTTCCTTATCTCCTCTGTAAGCTCTTCCATGTCTGAATGTCCACTAGAGTGAAAGATAACTTGTTAATGTTGTCCTGAAGTTAAAATAATTTGCTATTCCATTTGTGGTCCTTATATGGATCATAAAAGTATATAACTACTTTGGAGTTTTTAGTTTTTTTTCAATCCTTAAGCCTCCGTTTTATTAAGGAGCCTCAATTCAGCCATTAGGTTCTCAGAGGAATGTCAGTGCTGCGTGTCTGTTTCCAGACTGTTCACATCCAAGGTGTTGAGTACTCCAGAGCAAAAATATCTAAGAGTAAATGCCAAAAAGAATCTCACATTAAGCATCTTACTGCTGCCTTGAAATTAACACCACTGGGGAACTGGATTTTCTGACTCAAAATTGTTCTTGGGTTTATTTTCAACCTAAAGTTATTTATTTGGATATAGAAAAGTGACTTTGCATTTTCTCTTAGAACTAACTTGGCAAATCGCTAAGTCTTAGCACAGCAGCTTAATATGGTTCAGGCAGAGAGGGCACGTTATGCAATCTGAAATAAAGACACATTGGCAAAAAGAACAGAACCAAGGTCACCCTTCTGATACTCTCCTAGTGTTCACACTGAGTGAAAGGGCTGGACCAGGGACCTTCAGAAAAGTTCTTACAGTGACTTGCAAATCTTGTGTCCCTTCATCAGGTTAGCACACTGACTTGGTATCCTGATAATCACAGAATCACGCAATAGTTGAGGTTGGAACGTGGTTCAAGGGTTGTGCTCATTTTGGACAGTGTAGAACAAGTTACTCAAGACCATACCCAGACATCTTCTGAAGATTTCCAAGGAGGAGACTCCACCACTTAATTGAGCAACATGTCCTAGTGTTCTTAACCCGCACTGTAGATAAACGTTTCTTGATGCTCACGTGTTTCAGTTTTTGCCCATTGCCTTTTAGCCTGTCACTGGGCACCAGTGGGAAGAATCTGTCTGTGTCTGCTTTCTGCTGTCTCTTCAGGTATTTAGGTGACATTCCTACCGAGCCTCTTCTTCTCCAGGCTGAACAGTCCCAGCTCTCTCAACCTCTCCTCACAGGAGAAATGCTTCAGTCTTTTGATCACTCTGGTGGCCCTACCTTGGACAATTTCCAGTATGTCCATGTCTCTCATGTACTGGGGAGCTCAGAATTGGCCCAGCACTCCAGATGTGGCCACACCAAAGATGAGTAGAGTGGAAGGAACACCTCTCTTGACATGCTAGTGAAACTTCACCTAGTTCAGCCAGTTCTTAGCAGCAAAGGTTACACAAGTGAATGTCTCAAGAAAATTCATTCAGACTTTGACTTTCGGTTATCAGACTACTGAAACCTCTTAGAGACCAAAGAGACACAGAACTACACTGCAAACTGGAGAGCTGGTGCATCAGCAGTTTAAAATTACTTAGATGGCTCACAGATTCATAAAATTCTTCATTTGTTTGGCTGGTTCCTGTGTATCCAGTGTTCACCATGTCATATATTCCTATCATTTCCTTCTCAGAAGGTTGCTCATGCACTTATTTACTTTGGCTATATTAAAGATTTCAGAAGAGAATTGTGTGACACATAGGAGGCTCTGATTGTTACAGTGAATTGGAAACACCTCTAAGCTCTTATAAACTCTTCCCTTTTTTTCTGGTAAATGACCCTCTGTTTTCCTAAGAGGCAAGATAAATTGAGCTTTATAATGCTTCATTTTCTTTGTCGAAGTCAGGATTGCCACCTGCTATCACTTACGGACTACACTGTCCCTTCATTTCCTGCCCCCTATTTACAATGTGATAACAATTACAAGTAATCATCATTGACTGAGTTTTCTTCTGAATGAATAATAAACAGACGTTCTTAATCTGAAGATAAAAATAATGGTTTACATTGTCACGACACATAGTCAATTTTCTGTTAGATTACTTCTGTCCTTCATTCAGCTGTGAGAAGGGGAGTGCTTCTGTTTCTAATTAGTGCTTTTCAAACTAAACCTTACAGGTTAACATGTGATTCACCATATGCTTCCTCTGGTATCATAAATACTTACTGTGTGTTCATTATCTCAAGTATCATTCAGGCTTGGGGTTATGGAAGCATGTTTAATGCTGAAAGGAGTGGCAGACCAAATACTTTTGGGGCCGTTGCTGAAAATGAGAACCTAATGTATCAGGAGGACTGTAACATGGGTTGTCTTCTGAGCCACCTGCCTTTACTGAACAGCCTCTGAAGGCAGTATTGTTGCTTAAGTCAGCAGGCAACTAGGCACTACACAGTCATTACTTTGCTCCCCTCTTCCATTGAGATGGGGAAGATAATTGAAGAAAGGAATGGTAAAATCTGTAGGCTGGGATAAAGCATTTATTATGACAGAAAATTAAGGGAAAAATGATAGTAATTAAGATATATATATATATATATACATCTTAAAACAATTGCATTGGTACACAATGCAATTCCTCACCATCTGCTCACATATGTCCTCCATCCATCTCTTCACAGTTTTGTAGCTCTTCATGATTTCTTATGGCATGGAACCTTTGGCCAGTTCTGGTTCTGTCCTGGTTCTGTTCCCTCCCAGCTTTTTGTGGCCTTCCCCAGCATCCTCACTGGCAGGACAATACAAGAAGCTGAAATGTCCTCGACTCTGTTGTTCACAACTAAGACGTCAGTGTGTTAACAACACTGCTTTTCTCCTAAATCCAAGACACACCATCGTACCACGCACTGCAAAGAAAACAAACTCTATCCCAGCTGAAACCAGGAAGTACATTAGAAGGGAGAATAGGGGTATTTGTTTGAATGTCCTTCCCAAGAAAACATTTTTTGCTTCAGCATGTGAGATCCTGAAGCTAGAAATAAAGGAGTCATACCAAAGCTTCATAAACACAATCAGATGTCACTGAGCACAGGTAGCTCAGGCATCTAGCTCTATCAAGTCTAGAATCAGAACCAGGTTCACTTGGTCTCTGGTGAGGGCCATGCAGGAACAAGCACACTGCCTAGAGGGTCCATACTGACTGGCAAAGGCACATTCTTTTTATTATGCTCCCAACTGTATCTGCTCTATAAAGAGCTCAAGGTGCTGGATACAAGCTAGCTCAGGCAGGTATGGAAATTAATACTTCAATGGATCAGTAAAAATTTCCCCCAGGAAGATTCCTAAGGTACAGTTGGAGCACTTGAGGCTCAGACAGACATTCAGCTGAGGGCTGCTCTGAGTACAATTGTCTGTGAAAACCAACCATTTCTAATTAAAAAAAAAAAAGTTTTTGTTGGCTAACCTGACTTGTTAACCTTGGAGATGTGGTCTGCAGGCTGGGTCTTCAGCTAAACATCCTTCATTGTTTGTGAACACAGGTGTACCAGCAAGAATCTCATCAAGTTCAACAAGGAGAAGGGCTTCCCAGTGCAGGAGAGACGTGGACTTATTGGAAGGGGCCCTACGTATGGCCAGCAAGATGACCAAAAGCATAGGAATGTCCTCATAGGAAAATCCTATGAGGAGAGGCTGAGGGAGCTGGGACTGCACAGCCTGGAGAGGATTAGGAGGCATGTCATCCATGTATATAAATACCTGAAGACAGGCTGCAGAGAAGATGGAGCCCAGCTCTTTTCTGTGGTGACTCTTGGCAGGCTAAAAGGCACTGGGCACAAAGTGAAACACCAGAGGCTTTGTCTGAGCATCAGGAAGTGCTTTTTCACTGTGAGGGTAACTGAGAATTGGGACAGGTTGCCAGAAGGAGTAGTGGAGTCTCCATCCTTGGAGGCATTCAAACACCATGTGGATGTTGATCTGTGTGGCCATGATTAGAGCAGGGAGCATGGAACAGGTGACCCCCAGAGGTCCCTTCCAACCTCAAACACTGTTTCTGTAACATATGTTATATATGATAATATGCAGCCTAGTGTACACATTAAGTATGATATATAATCATACACAGACTGCATATTTACACACATCATCCTGTTAAAAATGTGCTTTCAGATGCTTCATTCACACATGGGCTCCTGTATCAGTTGGAGGTGCTTCTTGATCTGTTCGAGAAGCGAATGAAGAGAGAGAATGATTACAGAAATTTTTTTCAGCATAGTTTGTATCCAGTTTAATTCCTTTCTCTCTGTTGTCTGCATTTTATGAAGCAAAATGGTGAAGGTGTTACTAGACAAATACATAAAAAGTGTTCCCATAAAAGGCAAGGAGCAATAAAGCAGCCATAAAAATGCTACTTCTTGTGTAAATTCAGAAGAGAGTGGAACAGTAAACCCATGTGAAAAAATGTACCCGACTGGAGATGCTCGTTCTTGTTGCTTTGCTCATTTTATGTGCAAGGATATAATGCAGGAGTTTTGCATGATGGACAGAGTGTTCTGCATGTGAAAACACATCTGCAATAAAGCACCCAAGGGATGGTAAACAAAATAGAATATAAAATTGTCCATTGCTGCTGGACTGAGGAGCATGGATGCTCACCTAGAGCTATGATTGGGCTTGGTGATCTTAGAGGTCTTTTCCAACCTTAATGACTCTATGATTCTGTGAACTTCCCAAGTCATAATCTCCAAGCCCTGGGGAGGAAGACAGATGTGATCTCGGAAGAATGCGTTCTTAACAATTGTAGTTAAGTTGGTGGTTATAATGACTGAGGTTATTTAATGATTTGCTTCTGTCTAGCCTAGAGCAACAGGTGAGTGAAAGGATTAAACACATGTAGACACGTACAAGCTATTTCAATCTAAAATCCCTTCACAGTGAGAACTGGGAACTGTCTTCATCTCCTTTTTTTTCCAGTTGAATAAGTGACTTGTTGAAATCTTCCTTATTAGAATGCTTAAATTACAGTAATAAATATCATCTCTTGAGGGAAGGGAATATGACACAGGAAAGAAACCCTTTTCTGGCATTAAATTGTGCCAAGGGAGGTTCAGATTGGATATTAGAAACAATTTGTTCTCAGAAAGAGTGGCGGTACTTTGGGACAGGCTGTCCAAAGAGGTGGGGGAGTCACTGTCCCTGGAGGTATTCAAGGACTGTGGAGATGTGGCGCTGAAGGATGTGGTCATGGTGGCGGTGGATTGGGCTTGGGTTTGTAGATCCCAACCTTAATGATTTTGTGATCATGTGATTCTGAAATCTAGTAAAGTCAGCGGTAATAGAAGCATTTTGAAATTCAATAAGCAATTATACTTTTATTACTTATGCATAATGAGTGTCATATTGTGTGTTAACTTCTGTACAGGCTTTTTCTTCAAGGCCAGAAGGTCACAGAAGGAGATTAAGGAGTGGATTTCAAAGTCTGCAGCTGATAAATACAGCTTGGATTTGTTCCAGCATATTTCTTCCCCACACATGCATACTGTTAAGATAATAGAAGTGTGCGCTCTTCTCCATCTTCCTCTTTCTGTTCAGTAACAGATACCATTTTGGACAAATTGTGGAGAACAGCTTATTCCTTACAGGGACATTTCACCACCCATTGCAGATGAGGAATCAAGTTGTAGGAATGTATCTACCCAGTGCAGTCCAGCGTGACTACTTCTGACATCTCCAGGCTCTTCTGTTTGAAAGAATGGATCATCTGCAGGCACTTTCTATTAATGTTTAATCAGTAATGATAGTGTAGATGTCAGCTTGATGTTGATAACTTTCTCCCCTTATCTTCAATCAACTCTTGGCTCAGGACTCTTGTTAAAAAAAACCAACACATCATATTTATACATTGCTGTAATAAACATGCACAACACACTGCAGACTGGACTTAGAGAAGAATATAACACGAACATTGATGTAATAATCTTTGAATAATTGTCTCCAAACAGATACATTCTTTGTCCGTCATCCTTGTCAGGCACATTCTCTTATTTGATGTGCATTCCAGTGTGTCACTGATGACAAATAGATGTCATGCAGACAAAATACACCAGCAGCAGGCATTCTGGACAGGATAGGACTGCAGCAATCTCCAGATTTCCCTAACAGTCACCATCAGATTTCCATGCAAGCCAAATCAAAGTGAATGCCACACAGGTTTTTTTTTTTTTTTGTATCAGAATTTTCCTGTGCATCGGGAAGGAAATAGGCAACAATACCATACATTTTTTTGGTGATATCTTTTTGTACTACTTGGGATAATCTATAGGTAAGCATAACAGACAGTGTCCACATCAAGCAATGCAAATGTATGTTCATTAGAACATGTTCCACCCAATTGCATGATAGGTGAACAGCCCAATCTGGTGATGCAGATTGCACAATTTTAAAAAAAGTAAACAGGAACTCTCTGCTCTTCTTCTAGATACTGGAACATTCCTGTTGCTAATTATAGTAATGAGAGCTTGAGACAAATTCAGGGTAGAGTAAATTAAAGGAGGCTAAGGATCAAAACCCATAGAGAGAACATGAGATGAATATTTCAAGGTTAGTGACTGTGGTGACTCCATTTCTCACCATAGTCCAGAAGGACAAAACACTCTATTTTTCCTTTGAAGATAGCTTGGACACACCTTTCTTGGTTCTTGGATCAGAGATTCTTCCATAAATGTAAGATTTGGGAACCTTCTTTTAGCTCTTGTATAGCTCATAGTAAAAAGAAATAGTGAAGGGAAGCAGGGTCCATCTTTATCTGCTGGGTTGTCAAGATCTCCAAAGAGGTCATCCCAAACTTTCTGAGATCTACGTCTTTTCTGTAGAAATGAGGTCTTCTGAACTTCATACAGAGAGATCACAGAGGAATTGTACTTCACACAGAGAGTTACCTTTATATGTGTTTCAAGATTCTGCCATCAAATTGTTTTAAATAACGAAAAAGAGAGTTGGTGAAGGTCACTGTATTCAAAGTACAGCTAGTTGCCAAAAGGAATGACCTGGAGAACAGAATGCAATTTAGATTCAGAAAAGGGGTTAATACACAATACATGTCCTAGAAGACAAGTCTCTGTTTTTCTCATTCATGATAGAGAAGTTTTTAGAAAGAATGGGATGGGACGGGAAGAGAGAAAAGAGAAGAATTGTATAATAGTATAGTTCAGTTGGAAGGGACCTACAAACCAACTGCCTGAGCAGTTTAGGGCCAACCAAAATTGTTGATTTGGAGTATTCTGTTCACTCACTGATATGAGTATGCTAGCATGTGTGACTAGTTATGTGCTAGCAGAGCAGGAACTAAATACTTGGGGTTATGACTTGAACAGATGACTGAACCTGGTGATTCCACGGTCTGGTCAGGGGAGAGTGACCAATCTACAGCCATGTAAAATGTTGCCAGGTGGTTGTCTTGGTTCTGCCTTTGATGCAATGCACATTAAAATGTAGTGTTCTTGGAATTTAGGCAGTGGAACAATTATGTTCTTCCTGAGTCCTCCACTCCTTCACTAGCAACTTCTAACACAGTATGTTTTTGTTTTTTTTCTCCAGCCTTTGAGCACTGAGATGATGTATTCAGTAAACAATGTAATTCCAAAGTGTCTTCTTAAAGCACTGGTTAGTTCAAAAACTTGCTGCATGATTACTGGTCACTATGTTCATCACTTTATGCTTACTGGCTCTGACGTCCCCTGTCATTTTATTACTCTGTAATTCAGCATTATGATGTTCACCTGTGATCCTGCAATTGCCAGGAATCTTTATTACCCTGGGATTTTCCCTTTTCTCAATATTACAGTATGCAAAGATTTCAGTGTCGGCTTTCCCAAAATATGACCTCGTCCTTTCCCCCAGTTTTCTGTTCTACTCATGTTAGTGAGTGGATGGAATACTCCAGATCAGCAATTTTGGTTGGCCCTGAAGTGCTCAGGCAGTTGTTTTGTAGGCCCCTTCTAACTGAACTATACTGTTAGACCTCTCCTCTCCTCTCCTCTCCTCTCCTCTCCTCTCCTCTCTTTTCCCTTCCTTTCCCTCTTCCTAGCTTAGATTTTGTACATATTTTCCATTGTTTACTCTTTCCTCTAGTTCTAACAGTGTTCTTATCTGAACACCTTAGATCCTATTCAAAATATATTCCCATCATTCATTTCCCAATCACATTAGCCTTGAGTCTCGTTCCTGTATCCCTCCTCTTCTGACATTTTGTGTTTGTTTGCTTTTTCCTCACCTTACATCTTCCCACCATGGATGTTGTCTTGTCCATGTTTGCACTTGTTCTTCCTTCATTGCAGAAAGTCTATGACTTTTTCCCTGGAAGTCTTTACTTTTGCTACTTCTTGACAAAATTTGAGGGAAACAGAAAAGAAAATGTCATATTTCTGGTAAAAGCATTTCCTTAGTTCCAAACTGGTCAAAATTTGAAGGAAGAAAATAATTTCTTAAAGCTTTTTGCTTAATATGGGTGAACTGCTGACTTGTATCATTCCCGGTTTTTGTTTTTTTTTCCTGTTTCAAAATAAAATTTTTTCTAAGTAAAGGACATTTCAATGTCAGTGCTCGGTAAAATGTGAAACAATTGCAAGCAATTTTGGTGGTATTGGCTTACAGATAATCTAGGTTGTATTCTTCCTGCTAGCAGTCATTGGAATGAAAGGACCCGAAATGAGCGTTCAGCAAACACTGAACACACAAAGGTGTGGCTGTTGGGTAATATTTTAACACAGGTGAAATAGAGCACCAGTGATGACGTGGATTAGTTTATGAGCAATAAATAGCCTATAAAACCAATGACGTAGAAAAAAATTATTTACATGAAGTATTTTGTATGCCATGGATTCTGAGCAAAAATAAAAAATAAAAAATACCACTACAGTCTGAGGTCTAGGTAGATATAGTTTTAGCTCTTCTGAAGATTATCTAGATTTTTTGTGTGATATTCTTCAGAACACAATCAGCATCTTTCTGGGATATTTTATTCCCAGACCCTGGAATCAGATTTTATGATCCAGACAATTTTTTTGTTTGTTCGTTTGTTTTCTATCTTTATAGAGATATATTCATCTGTATTGAGATATAATTTGATCAGCTCAGCATCTTTTCAGCTTCCCTACTCCTGTGGATGAGGAGATGCACTGATTCCTGGCACTCCTTTTGGCATTCATCTGCTCTAAATAATATCCAGACTGCATTTTGGTGCCTCTTAGCACATAGGCACCCACGTTTGACTGTGATTCAGTTCCTTTAGCCCAGGCAGCTGACCTCCATAGATGTCCAGTGGTGGATGTCCAACCCAGGTAATGTGTGGGTTGATCTCAAGGTCAGTTTATTCATAGTCTATCTAGACTTATCCACTGATCTTTGGGCCAGGCCATTCAGGCAGTTTTCATCCTCTTCGAATTCATACACCAACAGCTTCTCTAGGAGGATCTGTTGGAAAACAGAATACACATTACCAGAATCCAGGAAGACAACATGCACTGCTCACTCCTTATTCATCAAGCTGGACATTTCATTACGGAAGCTCGTCAAGTTGGTAAAATGTGTCTTCCTCTAGGTTAATCCATGCTGACTACTCCTGATGATTTTCTTGTCCTTCCTGTGCCTGGAAAAGAAACCATGCTTCTTCATTTAGTTCAGAGGGGATTTATGAAGGGAGTACCTTCTACCTGGGGAAGATTGGAAGGAGCCAGTGGAGTGCTGCAGCCTGACACTTTGGACAACCTCAGTGCTACCTGTTCCCTTAACAAACAGAAGTATTCAGGCACATATCTTCAGATTAAGTAGAACATTCTGAAGAAGGAATTAAGTGTCAAGGAAAACGACTCAATGGAACTTGTTATTTAATAAAATGCCATCTATTTGGCCTGACTTCCTAAAGACACATTCTTACTGTCTCTCATTGTCCATTTATAAACATCAATCACCTTTTAAACTTGGGGTCCCATTTGTAATTCCAGTAAAAGTTGACCCTATTGAAGATCTAGAGGGATGAAATTTCTGCACATTTGGGTAGAAATGGATCTTTGTAGAGGAGATGATGTCCACGTTAAACAAAGACAGCTAATTGATTTCCTCATTCATTGCACCTGCATGAAAGTTGGTATGCATATCCAAACATGTCCTGTAAATGAAAATCTCCAGCAGAATACATGGCTGATATGTTCACTGAGATAGCTGCACACCCAGTTTCCTCTGATTTTAATTAGCCCTCCAGCCCTGAATAGAGCCCATCCTGTCTCTTTTTGTGCTATTTAGTCATGATAAAGTTGGCTTTGCTCTAGAAACAATTGATGTATTGTCTCGCCTACTCAAGGATTCAGCTTTGAATTGTATCCTTCATGGGACTTGTCTGTCAATCTGTTTGTAACTGCAAAAACTGAGTGAGAATACTGAATGTGACTTTT
Organism: Odontophorus gujanensis; assembly: GCA_013399175.1. NCBI lineage: Eukaryota > Metazoa > Chordata > Aves > Galliformes > Odontophoridae > Odontophorus > Odontophorus gujanensis. The sequence goes on from VXAB01012927.1 coordinate 34,268, forward strand.
TATATAGAAGTTTATAATTGTGACCTTGACTTTCAAATAACATTCTGTTGAAACTCTATGTCTGCCACTCCCTCCAGGCTGCATTCCTTGCCTTTTTCAGAGTCTGTGTGATGTTGGTTTTACTTCATTTACCAGGAGTGCTTTTTGGGAAGTCTGCTAATGTACCCCCAAGTCACAGTAAAGGTGGAATGATTGGCAGTCCAACACAGGCTCTCCAGTAAACCATTCATTTATTTTTTTCACACATTTGACTGAAAGCATTTTGCAGCCAATATAGGCAAAATGGAACAACAGAATGAGAAGGTTGGTAATAGAAGATGAATACATTATGACTTTAACAGATGATGCTTCACTGTATGCATGCTCTCCACAACTGGTGACTTGGTAAAGAGAAGAAACTGATGACTACCTTGAAAGAGAGAAAGTAACTACTGGATATAAATTTTCCCTTCTTCCTCTAATTAAGGTATGGGACATGTTATGGGATGCAAGGGATGAGAATACCAGTATCTTATTAAACTTACTGTAGGATGTTCAGGGATTTGGAGAGGAATAAGCATGGGGAAAAAGGATGGATACGAGAATAAGAGGGGATGATTTTACATAAACAGCAGTTAAATCACTTAGAGACCAGAGTATCATTAAGGAAGCATGCAGCATGTGATATTTGTGAATACAGGATGTCAGAAGATAGCTGGATTTGAAAAGAAACTGGACAGATTAATGCTTAAACACAGTGAAGCCAGTCTCTGTTTGTAAAGCATCAGCATTCTTGGGATTAAATAAAATCCAAGAGATACAAGCCCTACCTCAAAGAATTTATGGCATGAATAATGTTTTCTCACTCTAAAGTAGAGGTAATTATAGATCCTGTTTCCTGAGGCTGGTTGATCACTTGAAGCTCAAACCTGGCAAGCAGCCACATGGAGCAACACATTCTCATTTACTGTGAAGCTTTATGGGCTGATGCGGGCAAAGGCTGTTTGCTGCACCCAGTCAGGCAATATCATAGGTTCATAGAATGGTTGGAGTGGATGGGACCTTTAAAGGCCATCTAAAGCTTCCTTAAGCTTGAGGAAGGGATTTTTACTAGGAGGTTAAACATCAGCACGGAACCAAATAACCAGACACATTGATCCATTGGTCTGACTTTGGAGATCTCTTTAGTATTGTGCAGATCTACCACTATATCTTAATTACTTGATCTACTTCATTAGGAATGAAAGGGGAGAAATAGGGAAATGCAAGGGTTACCATGATACATGCTGTCTTCCAGAAGGATATGCCCATATGAACCCAGAGTAGTTCACCCAACTATTGATCCGCACAGTGAGCAGTGTTTCTACATTTGCAGAAGCAACTCTTTCTGAAACATTCCTGACATGTCTAACTTACTTAAATCCCTACAAGAAAGGGAAGTCCACAACTTTCTAAGAAAAACCCAAAGCTTCACTATGTCTGCTATTTAAAAGCTTTCTCACTGATCTGTCATTAGTGGTGATGATGGGTTGATGGCTGTACTGGATGATCATGGAGATCTTTTCCAATCTTAATGATTCCATGAGTGGGCATGGTGGGATGGGTTGACTGTTGGACTTGATGATCTTAGAGGTCTTCCACAGCCTTAATGATTCTGTGATTCTATCCCTTTGCTGCAGTTTACACCTACTATTTCCAGTTCTGTTCAGCACAGAAACAGAGATCAGCCCAATTTCTCTTAATCAACATCCTGCAAATGCAGGGGCTGCTTTCATCCTCACCCTCGATGTGTATCCACTTCTCCAAGGACACGTGATTCTTGCTGGAGTAATACTAGCTGGATCACATCTTCTAATGAATGTAAAGGTTAATCCATGTGCTCTGCAGGCCGTTATTCTTTGTATCCAAATCTATGACTGCCATTTGTACCACACTATGACCTTGTTGACTCGTGTCCATCTCGTGTCCCAGTTGAACACGTTGGTCTTTCATGTTCACATGCTGTGAACATGAGCAATTAGAGATGATCAAATCAACTACTCACAAAATATGGTGGTGAACTGTATTAGAAGTTATGGGGCTGTTAGGCAAGTGCATATGCAGAGCTGAAGAGTAAGAATATCCTTTAGATGGAGTTACTTTTACATTGTTTTATTATTGATATTATTTGTTTCAGAAGGGGTGAGAAGATGAAGGAAAAACCAATGGCTGTAGTAATGTCAGCAGTAAACTTTACAGACTTTTTTTCTTTTTCAATTTACCTTTCTTTCATTTCGCCACTAGAGGGAAATCTTATCCTCTCCTTTGTGGGAAATCTGCTCAAAATTTCGTGTTAAGGAGACTCTAAGTAAACGTTTCCTAGTAAAGAACAGAAAGGGAATCATTCCTCCTTGACTGAAGTTATATCAAAGACAGAGACCGAAGTTGGAAAGTAAATAAATCTGCTTGTTACACTCCTGCACGTATTAGAGTTGTGCCATTATAACAAGAATTGTCCTGTCTTTAGCAATGGGCTCATGTCAAGTCTCATAACCACGGGGAGATTAGTTAGTACAATAAATATAACAAGCAGAAAACTCTTGAGAGAGCTGATGAGTGTGGGAAGGCTGACAATCGCAGGCCTGGAAGTTGCTCTAATTTTTCTATTTCTGTGCCTCAAAAGTTAATATTTTACCACAGTATCCTGGGACCAGATATCTGCATATAACAGATTCAAGTCACTCAATATGAGCCACTTCTTCACTACTGTAGTAACTCCACAGACACTGGTACATGAAGCCACAAAATTGTATAGGCTAGAGAAGACCATGGATAGTCCCTGTCTACTCCAATCTCCTGACCAAAGCAGGTCTGGACATAGCTAGTTGCTCAGAATCTTCTCCAGTTGAGTACTGATCACCTCCAAGGTTGGAAAACCTTTTGGGTCTTTGTTCCACAATTAGATAATTTTCATGGCAAAAAAAATGTTTCTTTAATTGAGTCGAAATTTCGATCTTCCAGTTTGTGCCTGCTGCCTCTTAACCCAACCCTGGCTGAGTAGGGTCTAGCTCTGTCTTCTCCCCACCAGACCAGTAGGTATTTTCAGGTAGCAATGACAGTCTACTCTTCCACTCTTCCCCAGGCTGAACAAATCCAGTTCCCTTAACAGCTCACCAATTAGCCATTAGTCTTGGTGGTCTTCAGCTGGACTTCCTCCAGTGCATTAGTACCTTCCCTATACTGAGAAGTCTTCAACTGGACATAATATTCAGGTACCATTTCACAAGAGTCAAATAGAGAGGATCTTTACCCTCCCAGAAACACCACTGCTCTAATTCCAGCTTATTGACTGCTTTCCCAGACCCATTTGGTATAACCTACATATTTATTGTGAGTGCACTCTGTCCCATTATTCAGATTATTATAGCAGATGTTGTATGATGTTGCCTTCAGTACTGGACCCTGAGTGACTGCCCGTAGGTTGAACTTTGTTCCACTTATCTTTTGAATTGGTCAGCCAAATGAATTTTCCACCTGCCTTATAGATGCAGTCTGTATGTCATCACTTTAGGTCTAAAGATGTTTAGGGTCACCATACCAAAGGCCTTGCTAAACAAGTATGAAATGTCCACAGCTCTTCCCTTGTCCATAGAACCAGTCATCATAGAAGGCAATTGCAGTGACTTGCCTTTAGTAAATCACTGCTAGTTTTTAATTTATTTTCCTCTGTGTGGTTAGAAATGGATTATATGGAGATTTGCTCAATAATCTTTCCTGGGGGTGAGGTAAAGTTGACTGGTTTGTAGCTTTTGGAACCTTGCAAGACTCCAAAGAACTTGCCTTGCTACTGCTGTTGCATCCCCTTTTTAAGAGTAAAAAGGGGAAGGACATCACCACCACCACCATTCATCTCAGCACCAGGGGTGTAAGGTCAGCCCCCATTGATTGCAAACGGACAGCCATTGTCCTCAGGTTACCTGACTGATGGTAGAAAAGGGGTACTTAGTGAGGTTCTTTATGGATGAAGGATGATGGGAGAGAGCAAGACAATGTTTGCATTAAGCAAAGGATGATGGCAATGAAAGTGGAAGAGCCATAACTACAGATGTCTCTCCAGACAAGCGCGGCTGCTGGAATCTGTCAAGAAAAGAAAAGTTATCTGCAGATAAGAGCCGGGATTCAGCTGTTGGTGCTGGGCTCTGAGGATGGTCCTTCTGCCCTCTCTTGGTGAGAAGGGCCGAGCAGCAAGGCCAGGGGGTCCCTACTGAACCTGATAGCATTTCTTCCTCTGGACTGTCTTTATGGGTGGGGAGAGACACACACCTTTCATTGTTCTTATCCTAACTCTAAATATGTTGAGTAATAAAACTCTGTTGCTCAAAACAATCTCCTTATCTGCATCCAAGTTAAAGATTTTCCCAGCACATGACAGAATAATAACAAACAACCTCTGAAATGTTATTCTAGCCCGTTCTAAACAACATTAGCACAAACAGTCATGCAAATAAGTTTCCGTGACCTTGGTCAAAGCACACCCTCCAGCCACAGACAGTGCCTTGAGCTTTAGGTGATATCTTTCTCTTTCTTCCCATACTTAGACTTGATTTTCTGGTTCTCTTCAATGGAACTATAGCTTAAATGGTTACTTACACCTGACTACCATTGTCTGCTCATCCCTCTCCACCTGCTGTTTCATATTAATTCAGGGAGCCTCTGGCATTTAATAATAATTAGCAATAGAGCTTACAGAAGATGTTTTGTGATTAATGGTATTTGGAAAATTGTTTTACACCCTGTCTATTCACATACCATCAAAACAAGATTTTCACTGAGATAACATCTCTTATTAAGACCAATGGATGAAGAGAAAAATGTAAAAGAAAAAAAAAAAGAGAGAGAAATACTTAGAGTATTCAACATCTTCAAGTCTTAGCTAGAAACTGTAAATTTCTAGTGAGCTGCTGAGAATGGCTGTGATAAGTTTCATTATAACTCTTGAAACCTGTTCATAATGAAAGGATGGCTGGTGAAAATGTGTGGTATGTTGTCTACTATGGGGGAACAGATATTGGCTAGAGCAGAGAACATATGATCTCCAATGAATAAAGGCCAAGAAAGTTGAGTTTACTTAGCCTAGAGAAGAGAAGGCTCAGGGGAGAACTTAGAGTGACCTTCCAGTGTTTAAAGGGGGCCTACAGGAAAGATAGGAAGGTTTGTCAGAGAGTGTAGCTATAGGAAAACGAGTAATGATCTACGATTTTATGAGTGTATGATTCTGTGATTCTATGTCATTCTATGATTTTATGGTGCTATGATGCTATGATTCAATGAAATAGCTGCAATAGCATCCATAATCAGATGAACTGATTGCCCATAAGCAGCTACAATGCATCTTCCTTTTGCTTTAATCTTAGGGAATTTTACATGCTCTGAAATTACAATGCAAGCCATTTCATTCTTGTGCAGGGGGCCTCAGGCCTGGATGCAGCACTCCATGGAGGAGTCTCATGGGGGCAGATCAGAGCAGGACAGTCCCCTCCCTCTCCACTGCCACCACGCTGTTGATGCAGCCCAGGGTACATCTGGATTTCCAGGCTGCAAACACATGCTGATGGCTCACGTCAGCTTTTCCTCCACCAGAACATCCATCCAAGTCCTTCTCCACAGAGCTGCTCTTAATTCTTCTCCCAGTTTGTACATATGCCTGTGGTTGTACATATCCCCTGACCCAAGTGCAGCACTCTTCACTTGGCCTTGCTGAACTCCATTCAGTTTGCTTGGGACCACTTCTCAAGCCTGTCCAGGTCCTTCTGGATGGCATCCCTTCCTTCTGCTGTATCAGTTGCACCACTCAGCTTGGTGCCATCAGCAAACTGCTGAGGGCGGTCTCAATCCCACTGTGTATGTGATTGATAAAGGTGTTAAAGAGCACTGGTCCCAAAATAGACTGCTGAAGGACGCCACTTGTCACTGGCCTCCACCTGGACATGGAGCTGTTGACCCTCTGGCTGTAGTCATCCAACCAATTCTTTATCCAATAAATGCTACACACTTCAAATCCATGTGCCTCCAACTCTGAGATAAGGATGTGTTGTAGGACCATGCCAGAGGCCTTACAGAAATGCAGGTAGTTGACAACAGTTGCTCTTCCTTTGCCTACTGATGCTGTCCCATGAGATGATTTATTGTTCAAAGTCTGAGAAAATACAGATGAAGATAAGAAGAGATATCTTAATGTTCTGTTTCCATACATAATGAGCAGTGGGTTATATGTTGTATTCCATGAATCTTCAGAATTTGAAATTGAAGTTGAATTCACCTAAATTCATGAGGCTTGCAAAATTTCAGGGTAATGAACCTAGCATGGTAATCACACAGATCACTGAAACAAGCAATTTGTGATAATAATTTGTGATTATGCGTGTTGATATCTCAATGATACAAGTCATACATGTGCAGATCACAGTAACTCCAGACTGGTGAACAAATACAGCTGGTTGGTGTATCAGCTGGTCAAATTAATGAGGCAAATACATTTTACAACTGTTAAAAATTAACAGTGATCTCCTGTGCTTGGGAGCAAGCATTTCATTTTTCTCTGTATCTTTGTATCCCTACTATCTCAGGAACGTTTGAGCTTCTGTTTGCTTCTGAGTCTGTCTAGGGTTTGTGAACTGGGTGATACGTGTTTTCTTTGTCATCATTACCACTGAACTTAGGGACTCTGCCTCAGATATCTCTGTTTGTAACTTAAGCAACTTCAGTTTTGATCAGCCTTTACATGTCCCATGTGCATTCACACTTAAGATCATTTATAAAGGCTTCTATGAGGCAGACCTGGCCTATACTGGGAAGAGATGTGTCTTGGATACTAGAGCACTAATGAAGGTCCTGAAAGAGGGGTGTGGGTTCATTGTGATTGCACAAAGATTTCAGCAGAGGATCCCACAAAGGGACACAAAAGAGAGAAGGGGACTCTTTTTGCAGTGGGTTTTATTGGCTTTGTCCTTGCTTACTCTGAGCTGGACAGGAGCTTAATGTCTTTTGCTCAGGGAAGTTCCATTTTGTAGCTGGTGTAGTAGAAAAGTTTTAGAAGGTTCTCTGAGTCTTACCCTTTGCTCCTAGTTAAGCTAAGATTTAGGCATATGAAAAGCATTTATATGGGTCATCATAAGTGCAGATGCCCAACTGGGCCTTTACCAAAGTGCATGTCAGTGTTGACCTAGTAAGAGCTAAAGGATCTGGCCAGCAACAGCACTCACACTTAAAGTCACTTTAAGCATTTTCCAAACCTTACTAATATGTTAGCACAAGCAAGGATATGCCAGGTTGAGAGCTAGGAGCAGAAAATTCCCCTACACAGTCATATTTTTGTCCAGATTGATTAAATTGATTTGTAAGCAATTCAGGGATTTTCTCAAGAATGCTGTATTAAACATCATGTCTAGTGCTGGGAATGCTGATCTTACAGAATTGGAGTTAAAGAGGAAAATGCACCACCACTTCCAATATTTCCATCAGAATCCACTCCCTCATATTGATGATTAGTCCCGTATTTTGACCAGACTATAATGCGCATTATGTTTGGTTGAAAACTCTGCCTGTAAAACTAACTGAACCATTAATAGTGTAACTTTCTTTTATCCTTGAGCCTAACACCTACAAATGGAAATATTATTTCAGGTCTTAGAAACTCTTTGTATAAAAATGATCATAGAATCATAGAATCATTATGGTTGGAGAAGACCTCTAAGATCGTCCAGCCCAACCCCAACCCATCCTACCATACCCACTGACCACGTCCATCAGAGCCACATCTCCATGGCTTTTGAACACCTCCAGGGATGGTGACTTTACCACCTTCCTGAGCAGCCTGTGCCACTGCATCACTGCTCTTTCAGAGAAGTTTTTCCTAATATCCAATTTGAACCTCCCCTGGCACAACTTGAGGCCATTCCCTCTCTTCCTATGTAGCAGATCGCTTGCTTCTTTGCTGTTGGTTTTGTTGCTGTTATTTGTTACCTTAACAACAGGGCAGAAATGAACATTCAAATCCCATCTGTAACTTTTGAGTTTACTAAAACATTCTCCTGTAAAAGGAGCTTTGTGCCTTCTGCCCAGGAGATGGCAGAAGAGCCCTAATGATAGCAGGGAGCACTCCAGTTGTCATTTTGCCGGGTGACAGCTGTTCAAGCAGAGAGAAAAAATTAAGGTTTTGATGATGTATGATGATCAAAAACTTACAGATTTACAACCTCATTGCTCTCTGCAACTCCTGAAAGGAGGTTAATGCAAAAAAGGGGTTTGGCCTCTACTCCCAAGGAAACAGCAATAAGGTGAGAGGTGATGGTCTTAAGTCACACCACGGAAGGTTCAGGTTGGACGTTAGGAACAATTTCTCCTCAGAAAGACTGGAGATGCATTGACACAGGATTCCCAGGGAGGAGATGGGGTCACCATCCCTTGATGTGGAGATGTGGCACTGAGGGATGTGGTCACTGTGCATGGTGGAAATGGGGTGGGGTTGGGGTTGGCTGGATGATCTTAGAGCTCTATACCAACCTTAGTGATTCTGTGATTCTAAAAGTAAGCTAGACTGATATTTCAGATCTTTGAATGGTGAGACAAGGAACGCACACTCGTACCTACACGCAGTAAAACTTGACAAAAATAAGTTTTTTAAAAATACAGAGCTTGTAAGGCAACAAAAACCTGAACTCTGCCCTCTGATGGCAGCAAAATGGAGGAAGAATAAAACCTATCATCTGCACTGTTTATAAAAAGAGTTTATCAGAAATGAAAACTGTAGATATTCTGTTGTATCTTTGTGCAAAAGAGTTCAGATCTAACTTGATTGCTTCATCATGCTGCTTTGTAAGTGCTGTTTGTTTGGCTTTTGTCTGTGGGAGGAGTTTGCATGTACTGTTACACACATTATCGTCCCTGCACTCTAAACGTGATCAATTCAAGACTTTTTCAGAATGTCAGAAACAAAAGGCACATACAGAATGATGCAAAAATCTTTTCCTTCCAGGCACATAGATTGCTTTCCTTTCATTTTAACAAAAGCCTTCTATCTCCTTTTTCATATATAAGTATTACCAGTATTGCAAATAAATAGCATGTGTGAAAAAAAAGTCTCACGCACCGGATCAAGAATCCAAACTATTTCACTATTTCCAAAATTGCTGTGAAAGCTGAATTAGTACGAACCAAGAGCATTAATCTGTCTATGACCCTGAATTCCTGTCTGAAGGACTTTTATTGTTACGTATTAGCTCTGCCCAGGAATTTCTTAAAGCATTTTAGGAATTCACCATTACTTGCCTGTGATCCTGTGTAAGCCGTTGAGTCACCTCCACAACCCCTATGGTGTTTGGCATTTTCAAGCTGCAATTTGCACATTTCAGGTACAACTGAAGCTGGCTTTTGCTTGGAAGTTTTTCTGCTGGAAACTGATTGATGGAAACAAACACCAAAATGCATGTGGACTGCTCCAAAAGTAATGCCTCCTACTTATTTCTGTGGAAACTACTACTGGTAAAAAGAGCACAATAACACTATTTGGTGGAGTAAATTCTCAGCTACAAAAAGCTATTTTTCAACACAGTCACCAACATTAGCTATGAAATGTGCCACCCACCCATCACTGTGCTCACATCCACTGTTTGGTCTTCATAAACACTCAATGAGTGTTGAAGAATGTCAGTGGATGCCATTTATTCTGCATGGAAGAATTCAACGACATGCTTTTGCTTCACGTACACTTCCATGGTAGACACTGTTTTGTCAGACTGTCTTTCTGTTTCCACCTGTCACACAGCAACAAAATGTAATGGAATAGTAGTGGGAATGTTCAACCCCTTCTGCCATACCACCAACATTTACCTCTTATGTTGTGGGTCATCATTGCAAAATAGGAGGCATAACTTTCAGAGCAGCCATTGGATTTTCTAATTAGGAAGATGCTTTCTATACTTCATTTGAACCAGAGTTCTTTGTCTTATTTTAGCTTAAAAACTTTCCCGTCTTCTTTCAGATATCCCTGCAGTAAAAGATGTTCTGAGTGCGTACATAATTCATCCTGCAGCAGAGGATGGGTCTTCTTTCTCAAGGAGATAGAAGTTTGCATGCACATTAGCTTGAAGGTGTCAGATGATGATATTATGTAAGGGAAATATGAGAAGAAGGGTCAGAAAAAAAGGTTGAACAGCATTAAACAGTTAGTAGGCTGGAATGGCATTAGCCTTCTCTCTTTCTTTGGCAGAAATTGGTCTCTGCTGGAAATGAGGTTAATGGCCTTCTCCCCACAGCAGGGAGCTCAGACACAACGTGCCTTCCCCAAGTTCTGGGATCACAGTTAATGCAGAAAACTGCAATTATGAGGAGTCTTATTTATCTCACTGTGTTGAAGTGGACTTTTACAGCTGTGATACAGAATTCTTAATTATAAAATCACTAGTTTTTAAAGGAATGATGGGCGCATGTGAAATGTTTGAGATACACCTGAGGCAGTTACTCTGAAAAACCCATGGAGTGCCCATGTGTTGGCACATCCACCAGTTCAGCAGGCCCCAGTGTGGGGTAAAAGCTGTAAGTTATCAAATGCCTGGAAAGGGTATATGGCTCTCCAGAACTATGAGCGTTCCACACTCCTGTGAGAAGCCAGGAGCTGGGCCTGGTGACCCTTGTGGGTCCCTTCCAACTCAGGATATTGTGGTTCTATGATTCCACGGTTCCAGGAGTCTGTGATTTTATGATTCTGTGATTCTATGACTTTTATGATTCTATGGAAGTTGCTTTCAGAAATTTCATTCTTGGCTGTCTGAGTGCTTTGGGCCTCAACATATGAATACACCTTCAAGATGTGTGGTGAGACCCACAGAATGGTTTTGATTATCCATCGGTTATTGATTATTCATTTATTCTTGAAATAATTCATTATTCCATTATTTTGATTAGACAACTCTCAGCAAAAAGAAAGACAGAGACAAAGTGAAAAGATAACTGATGGTGTTTGCTACCCAGCTCTTTCTATAGTGTATATAAAAAGGAAAAGCAAAATAAGGAATTCTTTCACTACTTCCCATATGTGGACAGATGTTGAACAATTTCCAGGAAAGCACAAATATAAAACACAACACTGATTGAGCTCCTCTGAAGAAAAGTATCCCAGCTAAGCCAGAGCAGACCCAATCCTCTTTCCTTCTGTGGTTTTGCACTGTGACTTCAGGCTGTCTTTGCTTATGGTATAGTTTTGCATGGATAGGAGGCTCATCCATCACGTGAAGCTATGCAAAAGGATTTATTCAGTCAGTTGATGCTCACTTCTACATATCTAAGTATATGATATCTGACCTTTTATCCCTTCCAGTCTGTGAGATTATCCAGGCTGGGAGTTGGCAAACCTTATGTGCCTACACAAAGTCACACCTGTTAGAAATCAGCGAGGTTCTTCATGCTTTTCTACTAAACTTATAAACTGAAATTTCTCCTGTTTCTATCCAGTTAAATAAACAGCATTACATTCTCCCCTCAGATCCCTGAGACGACCTCCTGAAGGAGGATGAACCTGCACAAAAAGAAAAAGCCCAGGAAAATTAGAAATTTAAATGTTTCCATTCTTTGTACTTCAGTTGACTTAGAAAATCGAAGTTCAACCCAGGGAGCTGTGATAAGTCTTGAAAATTGTTCTAGGTGGCAGAACTAGTACTTACATTCTTCATTCAATCTCTGCAGTAGTGTTGTTGAAATAGTGAAGCTATAAAACCAGATACAGAGTAGAAGGAGATGAGAGAATGTACTTATTTTTTTTTATTTCTTGTGAGAAGAGATGGCATGAGGTGGAGACTGCAAAGGCAACCACCACGAGCTCTGCACTTCAAGATCACAGTGCTTCTTGTAGGGCCTTGAGCCCTTCTGAAAGGGGTCTCTTAAATGGCTGAAATCTGGAATTTGATTACTGGTACACCTGTAAAGAATTAGTAGGCTTTTACCTTCCTCTTAGGCTTTCTTACTGGCTGGCATTTTATTTGTATGCAAGACTGCAATGTTTGTCTGTTGATATCCCAGGTGTAGACTGAATTTTCCAACAAAACCCTTCATTAAAGCCTTATTAAAGCAGAGCTCAGATTAAAAGAGCAAAGAGCAATTGGGGAGGGTTCAAATCAACTATGGGATGTTGTTACATGTGCAATAAATCAAATTCAAAGTGAATGCAATACATCTGAACAATCCACTCAACACCAGGGAAGAAAAGATGTTAAAACACTTCAGACTGCCTCAAATCTTGCCAAAAGTGATGGGAAGCATTTCTGTGGCTCTGCTGCCAACTTATGCTGTCTTTAAAAACAAACTCACATGTTGTGCAGTATTTTATGCCTGAGAAAATAATTCAGCTCTGAAAACAAACAGAACGCCCTTATTTAGCTGTGTAGTTATCAGACTTCCCACTTGGAAGTAGGAAGACTATTTGGATGTCTGTGTCTATGACTATTTGAAAGACTATGAAAGATATGTCTTTCCAATGTAACCTCAACTGGACAACTTTGTTTTATTGTACATGCTTTGAGACAATTATCTCATCATAGAATAATTACAGCATCCTTGTAAGACTGATTGGAGAAAAGCACACTCAATAAAGTGTTATGAATGATTAGCTCTCAAACAAAGGTGTTACATCAAATGTGATTTGGAACGAGTCTGTGCGAGCCAGCACTATTCAATATTTCCATTTAACATCATGCACTGGAAAGATTTTGGATACATTTGCAGATGAAACTAAATACTGAACACATAACCAAGCACTGTTAGGTCTCTGTGTCCTCCTGGAGGGCTAGTGTTGTATTACATTCAGGCCTGGGGCCCTTCACACAAGGAAAATGCGAACCTTTTAGAGTGGGTCCAGAGGAGGTAATGAGGATGCTCAGAGGGCTGAAGCACCTCTCTTATGGAGGAAGGTTAAGGGAGCTAAGCATTCTCAGTCTGGAGAAGAGAAGACTCTGGAGAGACCTCATTTCATCCTTTCAATACTTGAAGGGAACTTACAAGAAAAATGGAGATAGACTTTTTGAAATGTATGTAGTGATAGAAAATAATGAATGGCTTTGAAATGTAAGAACGTAGATTGAGATTAGATATTAGAAATAAATTATTTATTCAGAGGGTGGTGAAGCACTGGAAGAGGTTACTCATAGAATTTGTGGATGCCTCATCCCAGGTTGGATGGGCCGTTGGGTAGTCTGAGAGCTGTCCTTGCCCGTGGCAGGGGGATTAGAATTAGAAGACCTTTAAAAGCCCTTCCAACTCAAGCTGTTCTTTGATTCTGTGATCAGTCATATGGGTGCCAGAGAATGGCATTTTACACTCTCTACACTGGCAGTTCTGCACATCATCTTGACTCTCTCATAGAGCAAATAGGTGATGTTTTCTTTCACAGCCTCATGTGGTTGGATTGACACTTGTTGTGTAGCTGTGGTCATTTACACTCTGCTGCAGTTCAGAAATCCTCTCCATCCTTCTTGTAGTCAAAACTGGGGCTCCTCTGGGATCTCATAGACAAGGGCTGGTGGAGTGTGAATAAGATGGCTGGACCTGGGACACAGCCTATGAGGGAAAATGAGGTGAGATGGGCTTTGTCAGACATGCAAAGAGGAGGCTGACAGGGATCAAATAGTCAGTACAGCCTGTAGATGGGAGCAGATCTCACTGGTTTTCATTCATACCAGAAAACACAGAAGGCAAAAAAGCCACAAAGTGTGTTTTGAGACAGTCAGAACTGTCTTTGGACTAACTGCTATCTGAAGAGGATGGAGTAGCCTTGGTACAGGTTACCAGAGAGCAGGATCCCTTCCCTATAGGGTTTCAAGATTTCATTGCATATAATCCTGATCTAGTGTGGTTATGTTCTTTGAGGTCCTTAGATTTCAAGGACTATGTGACAGAGTCACAAAAACGCAGAATCACTGAGGCTGCAAGGCACATCTGGAGATCATCACGTTCAGTATTTAGGACTGGGACAGCTACAGGCAAGTTGTTCAGGAGCATTGTACAAGAATGGTCTTTTTGGTCTTATTTTTCAGTGCAGAAAATGTCTGTAGAAGAAGAGTGTGTTGTCTGAAATAGAACACACATGCAAACCACAAAGAAATTGTACACAAATGTGGAGGGCTGAGTCCTGTATAACCTTTTCTGTTTTATATGGTAATAGGCAACAGTTTGGAAACAGGAGGATTCTTAGACCCAACTTTCAGGTTTGTTCTAAAGAACAAAGATGGGATGGGATCCTGTGTCTGAATTCAAGTTTGCAGCTGTACAAAACCGAAACAACAAACCTGAAGGGACTTCACTGCTTGAATATTGGAGAATGTACCCAAATAGTGTACAGCGTCATTCATGGCACCGTGTAACTCTGGGGACAACTTTCTGATTGTGGCCACAGAATAACAGTGATCACGCAGTGGATTTCCATCTTTATCTTTGCTGTACACCATGGAATTTCCTTAGTGCGTATCACTCCTTGTTGAAGTAGCACAGTGTTTGCAAACCTGCATCTTTCACTGGAATTGTCTGTGCAAAATCTCAGTCGTGCTGTGCTGCAGGGATTAGTGGGGGCAGCACTCCAGATCCAGCTCTCTGCATAATGATTTGCGTCACCTGTCACCCTGCTTGGAAGCTGTAGTAATTCCCAGAGAAACCTGGATCCACACGTGGTCTGAAGCAAATATAATCCTCAAAAAGAGGGGTTCATGATATCATTCCCCTCCCCTTGCACAATTCCCAACCCTGTAAGTTGAAATTCATTGACACTGTACATCACAATCCCCATGACACTAAGCCTGTAGAGTAGAATAGCAGTCTCTCAGTAGGCTGGGATTTTGCACATTTATTTTATGTTTAACCCAAAAAATGAAGCTGTGAGTCACAGTCGTGATGATTCATTCCATATCCAGGCTTCATAAAGCTCTTGCACCGTGGAGGTTTGGTTACAGTTTTAGTTTCATTTTTTGTGGGGTTACATAAAACGCACATTCCCACCGCACTGGAACACTCCATCTAGTACTATTAATCTCAATTTTGGGGTTAGTAGTCATGTGAGGAACAAGTGTCATGCAGGTGCTTGACTCTGCTGTACAACAGAAGATCAGAAAAGTTATTTTTCCTTAGGAGAATTCCCATAGACAACTGGGGAGCTCATCACTTTAAGCATCAATTTAAGATAGACTTGAGCCAGGGTGGCTCACTGTACACATTAAAGAATGCATTAGAATAATAGAATCATTAAAGTTGGAAAAGACCTGAAGGAAAGTATAGATGTAGTGCTTAGGAATGAGGTTTAGTGGGCAATATTGGACATATGTGGATGGTTAGAGCTCTTTTTCAACCTTACTGATTCTACGGTTCTATGACCTCCAAGATCATCCACTTAACCCCAACCCAGCCCCACCATGGCCACTGACCACGTCCCTAAGTACATCTCTGTGTTTACTGAACACCTCCAGGGACACTGGCTCCACCATCTCCCTGAGCAGCCTGTGCCAATGCATCACTGCTCCTTCTGAGAAGAAATTGTTCTAATATCCAACCTGAACCTTCAATCCAATCCAATCTGCAGGTGTTGGACACCAGTAGTTCCTCAGTAGTTCTGTGGGACACACACCTTTCCAGAATGGCAGAGGAGCCCTTCTTCATGGCCTTTATCCAGAATATGGTTGATAACAGAGTACTCTTTGCACACTTTTCCTCCTTCACTGACATTGAGTTTTATGGTTGGAGTTCATGGAGTTGGTGCACACTAATGTTCTGACAAAGATTTCCTAGCATTATCTTTCCCTCTAAGTGTATGTGAAATGTCCTTGACAGAGATAAAGTCTTCAAGACATATATTTACATCTATTTATGTGAATTTCCAGATTTACATCCATGTGCAAAATACTCTTTTAAAGTTATGCTTCCTCACTTCTCTCCCATAGGATCTTGAACCCAACTGTGAAATACTATGGGGATCTGGGAGTAGGAAGGAAGTCCCAAAAGCAAGATATCCTAAAATGGGATGATTCATGCACAAAATTGATGTATTTAGTGTCATCCACATTGCCAGAAATCTGAACTACAGAAATTACTTTGTCAGCAACTCAGGATTAATAATAAATCTGCTATATTATGCAGGAATTTTGTATTTTTACTGCTCTTTTTTTTTTTTTTTAATTAGGAAATTTTAGGAAAATGTACTTTTTTATCATCATTTATCCTATATCCATATGAACATAAAGACAAATAGTCAGGAACCAGCGAAAGAGCCTTAGATACAATCAAAACAGTTTATTCTTGAATTTGGTATAAAATTCATCTAATACAAATTACTATTCACAGTTCCACTCCTGAAAATGCCTGAATGGCATTTCAAGAACATGACATGAATCATGAAGAGAAAAGGATGTGGGAAAAGGTACTGAAAAGGCATAAACCTGTCTATCAGGGAAGAAGGTGCAGCTTTATGTTCCGGTCTGCATTGATGATCTTGAATCCCAGAGTAAGGAAATGAACACAGAATCTTATCATAGAAACACAGAATGGCTTAGGCTGGAGGATGGCTCCAACCTCTGCCATGAGCTGGTTGCCCCCCACCAGCTCAGGCTGCCCAAGGTCCTACCCAGCCTGGCCTTGAACACCTCCATGGATGGGGCACGGACATGGTGAATGTCAGTGTTTCCTTCAATTCTGAGAAGTGAATGGATCTAAATTCTCTAATTCTTAGTCCCCACCTTGAAAAGAATATCCAAGAGTGGGGAAACAGTCCTGAAGAGCTTCCAAGGGTGGGGTGAAAAGGGGCATTGACTTCAGCTCATTGTTAGGTAGACAGAGTTTGTGAACTGTCATGGTTTAACCCAGCAGGCAGACAAGCATCACACAAACGTTCCCTCAATCCCCCACAGTGAAACAGGGGAGAGAACTGGAAAAAAAAAAAAAAAAAGAAAAAACTCATGGGTTTAGACAAAGGTTGTTTAATAGGACAGAAAAAAAAGGGAAAAAAAAAAAAATGATGATGAAAAA